>PVKA01018221.1:0-44308 GCA_004027165.1 Ctenomys sociabilis
TTCTGATGAAATCAGGAGGGGTACCCTAGTTTATTTTGTTTTACTTTTTGAGAAACCATGGATTGAACTCAGGCCCAGATACCCTAGTTTAAAATTTCTTACTTTGTTTCATTGTCCAGTACCAAGAAAACCTACTTAGAACTGCAGATAGAGGTCAACAGTAGAGTCCCACTTATTAGAACACAATAGGCCCTGGGTTCAATCCCCAGCACCATGAGTTTAAAAAAAAACAACACACAAAAAGCAAATCCACCTATATATCCCAAGTTGATAAGATAGTGAGGAAACAGAAATTACCATGTACTGTGAGAATTTACTACTATCTACCAAACTCAGATTTTATGTATATTTTCTCCCAGAATATAACTTATATACTGTAACATTGTTTCAGTTAAGAAAAAAACCACTACCTAAATGTTGTATAAAACCAAAACCATTCATCAAGGTATCTTAAAACTATCTCATTGATATTTGTACTTCAATAAAACAAAAAAATAAAATAAAATAAAATGAATAAAAAAAAAAACCAAGCCGGGCGTGGTGGCGCACGCCTGTAATCCCAGCACTCGGGAGGCTGAGGCAGGAGGATTGTTGTGAGTTCGAGACCAGCCTGAGGTACAAAGTGAGCTTAAGGACAGCCTGAACTGCATAGTGAGACCCTGTCTCAAAAAGACAAAAAAAAATAAAATAAAAAAATAAAAAAAAAACCAAAACCCTTCATAACTAAAATATAATGTGTTTGGTAAGTAGCAGGTGATTTAAATAATAAACTACTTAATCTCATAATAATCCTGTGATATGAGATTCCCTTTTAAAAAAAGAAAAACACAGATATTGGGTTGGGGAGATAGCTTCCAAGTTTGATTCCCAGTCTCACATGTTGTGCCTTCCAGGTCCCAGGGCATGCGGTGCCGGCCCAGTGCTGGGGAGGCTGAGACAGGAGAAACACTACTAGTCTGTGCTGTACAGTGAGACTATGTATCAAATTTTAAAAAAACACGGATATTAATTTCCCAAGGAAAAAACAGCTAATGAACACTGGAAGAATCAAGACTTAAACCAAGACTGTATGAATCCAGAGCATATACTGTGAAAGGATATGATTCAAAGCAGTACACTATAGTTTTTGAAACTATGTATGTGTGTGTACATACATATATCCAGCTTACACTTATATGGATGTATACATGACCCCAAGAAGGTATGCATAGCTGGGTACAATGATACATGCTATAATCTGAGGACTGAGAGGCTGAGGTAGGACCACAAGTTAGAGGCAAATATGGTCTACACAGAAAATTTAAGGCCAGTCTAAATGACACAGCAAGAACTTGTCTCAAAAAAACAAAATGAAGATACATATTTTAAGAAAAACACTGTTCAGCCTTTGATAAAGTATTAAAGTGGGTGAATATGTGTTTAGTTTTATAATTTGTAAGTATTTTACAAAATCCTGATCATACAATAAGGATTCACTTTTCAATCTCAGGACACTTTCCAATTAAATAGGCCCAGAATTTCAAAACACGTTTTCTTGCATACTAAATCCTCATCAATAACGTGTAACTGGTCCCATTTTTTATAATATATATAATATAAGACAGAATTCCACTGAAAACTTTAAATAAACACTAAAATTAAAACACAGTGTTTGCAGTTTGTTATTACTTTTACAACTGTGTTTTGCTCAATTGTTCTGAGCAGGTACATTTAACATGATATGCTCAAACCTGTAAGTTACCTGTGAACAGTCACAGATCACAATTCAAAGATAAGTCATGAATAAATGAAGTTCCTATATACCTATTTGTTCATTATCCCCTTAGCAAATACTTAAAGAGTAGTCAACATAGGACAAGCCCTGTGCTAGATACAGTGACATGCCAGAGCAAAAAAAACAAGGTCACTGTTCTCTTGAAACTTACATTTGACTGAATAACAAAGTCAAGAAAAACTTCATTCTGAGTTATGCACATATTACTTTGGCACAAGCTAACATATTAAGAGACTACAAATGTCATTGAGAGAGGGATTAAATAACATAGCCTGAAGCCAGGCATGGTGGCATACCTCTGTAATCCCAGCACTTGGGAGGTTGAGACAGGAGGATCCTTGTAAGAGATCAACCTGGGCTACAAAGTGAGTCAGCCTGAACTGCACAGACCCTGTCAGAAAGAAAAGAAAAGAAAAGGGAAAAGAAAAGAAAGAAAGAGCCTGTACTTTATGGGTGTTTTTATTTGTTTAGTTGTGGTTTGGCTGTGAAATTTTTTATTATCTCTTCAAATGGTATAGCTAAACCACTAGCTGAAGTATAGACATACTTAATTTAGCATTCTACACGCTTTAAAAGGGGGGGGGGGGCAGGGAGATGGCTCAGTGGAATAAGCGCTTCCCTGGCAAGCGCAAGGGCCCAAGTTCAATCCCTGGTGTCACCAAAAAAAAAAGTAGGATTTCATTTAAAGAACTACACAATTCTAGAAGCATCTCAGTGACACTATGCTCCATGAGGCTGAATGAGGAGAAAAAACATCTGGGACAACATAAATTACAATATACTGGGTGAAATCTTTTCTGTACCAGTCAGTATACTGACAATGCTTTAAATGTATTATTTCATGAAAATTTTTCAATAACTCAGTAGAATATTTTCTCCACTCTGAGAAAAAAGAGGCTATGTCTCTCTCTCAGCTCAGAAAACAAAGGTACAATCAGTATCTGAATCCTGGCAGCCTGAAATAACCTAAGCCCTTAGTGACCTCAGCACTAGTCAGGACCTGAACGACAGCAAGCCTAGACACACTGCTAGATACACTTTCATTCTTGCAGGTACTGTGAATGGGAGTCAACAAAATTGCCAAGAAAACCAAAAATAGACCAGCAATCTTAAGATCCCAACTTTAGGTGACTATTCTGCAGTGTCAATGTAATGACCTAGATCATCAAGTAAATAGCATCAGTGGTGTGAGTCAAGATCAGTGAAGAGGTCAAATAACTCAGTGCTTCAAAGCTCAGAATGGGTAAAATATACGCTACAACCAGCTTCATGCTATTCCCATCCCCAGGGAAGTTTCTTCCCATTTAACCTAGATAGCCAAGAATTATGAACAATAACAAAAAATGTGCACTACAAGTCACTAGCAAATATCTAATAGAATAATCTTTTCTAAATTGTGTTAATTACAAAAAACTGTGCAAGGAGATTCCAATCAGTCTGAGCTAAACTGGGAAAATCTAATGAATATGCTGGGATTGCCAGGAAACAGGACAGCCTCCTCTGAAAACCTGAGTCACCCAGTTAGCTGTCTTGGAGGACAGGAATGAGAATTATGGTCACTTTTAGACAATCTGCTTGCTTTCTCCACTAAATAAACACTTCATATCTTTTCTATGTGAAACCTTGAAGTACAAGAGATATTTTGAGTTTCACTTACTATGTGTGACATTACAACTTTCATTCTTCTTTTTGAAGAACTGGGGATTGAACTCAGGCCCCTGACAAGTGCTTATCCTACTGAGCTATCTCCCTGGCCTACAATTTTCCTTCTTGACACAATTTAATGAGTTCCGAAGATGCGTGAAATGTGGTCATTATGGGAGAGAAAGGACTGCAACAGAAAATGCTCCCCACCCATCCAAAATATTTCAGTTTTTTAGTTACCCCCTAATAGCTCCTGCTCCAGTTCTGATTGCTCTCTTCTCTTAGAAATGGCTGGTCATTGTGATGCATAGCTGATCACTGTGATGCACATTATATAAACCAATCCCCAAATGACAAGTCATTCTACCTTTGTACTTCCTAATGCTTCTCCAATCTAAGCCCTAAACCATCTGGGATCTGGAAACAATCCCCAACAGTGTGCTTAGACATAAATCTGCCTCCAAATCCTGGGTGTCATTTTGGTACAGGGAGAAAAACTGATCTCTGGTGGATAACCTCCAAATGATAAGCTGAACCTCCAAATGACACAGGAAAAAACGACCTCTACACCTGACCTGTACGAGTTTGTATTCTCTAAAACCGAAGAATGAATTTTAGGAACAAACGGAGGTTATGAGCAGAATAGATTTATTGAGGGAAAGAAAGTGCCTGTGCGAGAGGGATGGGGGGGGGGCAAGTGGGTAGTTCCCCTGGAAGCTGTCTCTTCCAGCAACTTTTATAGAGAAAAACCATGTGGTGAGGCGGGTCTAAGGTGGTAAAGACATGGGAACTCGCTTAGGTGGACAAGAGATGGGACAAAACCATGGTTAACCAGTGAGGTTACAAGCACCATTGCTCAGGTAAAATTGATTAAGTTCAGGAACAAATAGAGATGCAAGTCACATAGCAAGCGGGCATGAACATGGGACAGGGTCTCTTCTTGTTTCGAGTTGGGCAAGTGACTCATTTAGGCTCTTTCAAAGTGATTGATACCTATCTAGAATATCAATCTCTGATACCCATCCCTAGGGAAGTATGTAGCTGTGTTTCCTCCTTTGTCTTGATCTTGAGGTGTGGCCCATAGGGAGTGTCTCTATCTTCTAAGTTGTAGTCACCTTGTCTGCCATCTTGTCTCCTTAAGGGCCTGGCCCTGTCTGACTGCCTAGAATATTTCTAACTCAGCTGCCTACAACACTCTCACCCTTTCTGGCAGGCAAAAACTTGTAGCCTAGGAGGACATCTCACCAAACAAAAATTCTAAGCCTATCAGGTTTCCTCTCATTTAACCCTGCACTTTGAACTTTTACTGTTGCCTGTTCCCCAAGAGGAAGATGACACTTGCATTGGCCTAAGATAGATAATCATAATCCTGAAGTTCTGAAAAGAATATTCTAAGATATATAAACTATAGACTTACCTTTGGGCCTGCCCATAAACGAACTAGGCAACATCAACAAGAACCCTACTCTCCTCAGTTGTCAAAGGAAACACAAATGGCTACCTAGCCACATATCAGCCTGACTGTTAATCACCTTGGGCAAGATCTCCATTATGTCAACAACAGAGCCATTATCTGACATTATGCAGTTCCCAACCCATGTACCCTTTCTGAACTGTTACTCAATTGCCATAAATGTTTGGGAACCCACCCACTATTTTCAGCAATGCACTGACAACAGATTTGGCCACTCTGAGACAGCCTGTTTCTCTGTCCCTTCCAGCTCCACAGCTCTGTTACTGTCCTCTAGGCTCTGAAGTTACACCATCAACTACTTGCCTCTGCTTGTGAAACTCCATCTTGGTGTAACCCCCACCTGCATCAAATAATTCCTAAGCCACAAGAGATTCAGCCACAAATTCAACTACACATAGACTGTCAAACTGCTAAAATATACTTCTTATCTATTTCAAGATCTCTGAGCTGCCAATGATTCTGTAACTGCTCTCTGCATAGAGTATCTCAGTATTCTACCACTCACGGCATATTGGTACACCTGCCTGGACCTAAAAAATGCTGCCTCTTCTTGCCTTTGATTGGCTCCTGTGAGCCAGACCCTCTTCACCTTTAAATGAAAAGAGCCCAGTTCCAGACTCAAAAGCCAAATGACCTGGACTCAACCTCACCGAGGTTCAAAACCTTGCTTCCTTTTTTAGAAACTGTTCTGATTAATGATATTCAAGCTGCCTGCTTTCCTTTTCACAAAAGTTCTGCAATAATATCTGACAGTAACTGATTATACAAAAATAGAATCTGGATCCATCACCAAAACAGTGACACTTACTCAGCTTGTCAGGCGCTGGGAGCGCCAAGTGGCCTACCTGTGCAAATACAAGGAACCAACTGCTATCTATGGGCTGCCTCCCCTGCTTCACACTCAGAAGCCACTGTCCTGATCAAGAAAACTGATGAGCTCGCCTTGGGCTGAGACCTAACTATCCAGGTGCCACATGCTGTACTAGGATGAACTGTTCTTAAAAAATGGACCTCCTCACAGATGCTGAGTACACTCTGTTTATGGACAGAAATAGCTCTGTTAGGAATGAAGTCTGACAGGCAAGACATGCTGTAGTCACCTTGGACAAAGGCTTCTACCTTAAATTCTATGGATGATTGCCTCAAGAAAATAAAACAATCAATCAAACATTTGACCATGATTTGGTATGCATCCAAGGCACATTGGACACTCTGTTAGTTCCAATCAACTCCTTCATTACCTTGGCAAAGTAATGTTTCAGAACAGACAGGTCTAAATTATGTCTATTCCTAAAAAGCAACTTAAGGAAAAACTCTGTAATAAGACAATCTCGGGGACCTTGCATAGGACCCTGGATGTCCTTTCAATGTATCTGTTTGCTACTGAGATGACTGAAAAAATCAGAAGATAAGAAACAGAGAAACTCCTTTCCCATTCAAATATTCCAAAGACCACTGGACTATACTTACATTTCTTACCTTATCACACTTAATCCTTAAGACTCTATGAAGAGATGAATCTGAACTTCACCTCTTCAATGACTTCAGGTCATAGCTATTCTCTTGTGATGTTTTTATTCTTTTTGATACAGGGTCACACTATGCAGTTCAGACTTGTAATGATCCTTCTATCTCAGCTTCCCCAGGGCTGGGTTACAAATGTGTGCCACTATGCAGTTTAGGTGGCCGGCACAGTGCACCTAGCAGAGCATGTGGTACCGGGGATCGAACCCAGGTATCAAACCCAGGTCCTTGCACGTGCCAGGCAGGTGCTTAGACCACTGAGCTGTCTTCCCTTGTGATTTTTAACTGATCCAAGTAGATACAATAAAGTGTCCCACAATGTGTTCAATTCTAATCTCCACAATTTGATATCAGCTTCCACTGCAAAGGGAACTGATGATGTGGTAAGACTGTCAATGTTTATCTGGGTACATCCTATAGAATCATGAAGAAGCTCAAAAGTAGAAAAAGGAGGCATGAAAGACATAATAATGCAGTTTCAAAAGGACTCTATCTGCTACTGCTGGCTCTGCAGATGCCAAAAGAGAATGATCAGCGGAGGAGTACTGATAACTTTTACGAGCTGGTCTGAACAAGAAAAAAGACCTCTCCAGACCTTCCCCATAGGGGCAGGAAAGCAAGGAAACTGGCAACAACTTGTTCAGTAAGACACCATCAGACTTATTTATCTATTATGTCAAATGTATAATAGTTTGCCATGCAAAAAACACAAAATACGTGAGGCTTACATTTTAGAAACTTTTGACAATAATTACTGTAGTGGTCATACACTCCTTTACACTACTTGTCTGTGAACTGTTTGGCACCATTCCCCAACGAGACATACACAAAAAGTTTGTTCTACATAATTCAACTTCAACTCTGCTGAACCTAGTAATAAAAACACTCAGGCTTGTACTTACACCTATTTTATCTATTTCATTTACGTAGTAATTTCACTCAAGTATTGCCTGAAATAAAATTAAAGAAAGAAAAAAGCAAGCGGCAGCCCTAAAAGACTAATAAGCTCAAATTCAGAAACAGTAATTCTACCATCCACCTATGTATTTAAGTAACAAATGTTTATGAAAAGTCTTGTACACCAGATACCAAGCTCTATGCTAGATCTATTCAGTGTGCAAGGCACAGCAAATGCCTCGCTGACAACCCCCGCTGCAGTATCCTCCTCCCAGTAGCCAGTCCTTGCCTCAGAAAGAGCTAAATTAAAGCGTGTGGGGATCGGAGGTGCGGCACGTGAATGTCGCCTAAGAGTATAAAGAATGAAGAAAAAATTCCAACCACAGGTTTGGGTGCCAGGGGCCAACGGTGAAGACGCGACACGGACACCTCAGCCCCTCCCGCCCGGGAGACGAAGGACCGCAAACTCCGGGTCGCAGCTCCACAAGGCCGCCGCCGCGCCTCCGCCGTCGCCCCGCCCCGGCGTCGTCTCACCTGCCCGGGCTCCGCCTTCCGCCGCAGCTCCGAGAGCCGCTCCAACGCGCTCGCGAAACCCCCTAGGCGCGTCTTTGGCTTAGACGAGTCAGAATCCCCGCTCTCAGGGCCATTCGCAGCGCCCGCGCTTCGACAGCGCCTCAAGAAGAGAAACACTCGCAGAAGACGGTTCTGCACCAGCACGGCACGAGTGTGACACAGCGCCGCCATTACGCCCTCACGACCTCTGACCTTCGACCTTCTTTGCGCAAGCGCAAGGATCGCGGGGCGGGGCGACCAGGGCCCCACCCACCCGCCGCGGAGCGCTGAGGAGCGCCGGATGAGGGTTGGGAACCGGAATGGCGGTAAAGGTTGAGTGGGAAGTGCATCTGACGGAGTCCTTGGGAAGGCCACCTTGCTGTCTTCGGCGCTGGGGTTTAATTTCCGTTCAAACCTGAGCTTCTCCGCTTTAGCCTTGGAAACCCTAAAGCTGTGCGGTTTCTGCTTCCGACTGTATCATTCAGCCCTTCCTAATAGATGATTTACCGTACTGAAATAAATTTTAGTCTTCTCCTTCCACTTTGCAAGCCCCTGAAGGAATCTGCTGCTGGAAACCGCGCAGTGGGCACACAGCGGAGCCCAATAAAGCCCCGGGCCCAAGTTTGTGCCAGGCCATTTCTGCACTAAGTCCACTCTGGTTTTGAAAATAATAATCCTTGCGAAAAAGACGTTTTGTCGCCTTGAGGCAGCTGCCATCCCTCCTAGTCTCAAGGATCAAGAAGTTTCAGGATATGCCCACATCTTGCACCCAGGGTCCGCCGTTCTCACTTTTATTTTAGCCTCGATGTTAACTTCCACAATTTGCTCACCGTCTTAAAAATGAAACCCAACGCCGAACTTAAGAGAGCATTAATCAGTTTCCACACATCTTTTACCCAACAGTTTTATGTTAAATCACAGTTGGTTACTTTGGGAGGCCGGTGGCACACACTTTTCTGTGGCATTTAACAGTACTTTGAGAGCAGGAAATCTTAGGATCATAGACCCTATCTAAGAAATATGCTTTTGTAATGTATTTAAATAAAAGTCTTATGCTTTCAACCTGTGTGGCAGACATTGTACAGAACACAAATGGCAGTGGAGGCTTTAAAGTGGAGTTCTCCCCTCTTGGCACTTAAAACTATTTCTCTTGACCTTTAATGGACTCTTGCCTACAATTTGATATTACCACCCTGTGGCTGTTGGTGCTTTCACTTTTCAGGATTAAAAAGAACATGGCCTGCAACTTTTAAGACCCTCACTATAAAATCCTGGCTAATTCTGACTTTAAGCAAGACAATTTCATGTGGCTGGTTTGGTTTTCTCACTTGTAAAACCAAGCTTTTACCACAGTACTACGTTTAAGGAAGTGCTTCGTGAATTTATTTCACTATGAACTGAACAGGTGGGACCTGGCTCTAAAATGCAGTAAATATGTGACACTCTTGTATTTGCCAAATTAGCACCTTAAGGACTGACAATAGGCATTTAGGAGTTGTTGTTGTTGTTGTTCTTGTTGTTTGAAACAGGGTCTCACTATGTAATGTGTGCCTTCAACTCACTGCAGAACCTCCTGTCTTAGCCTCCCAAGTGCTGAGATTACAGGCTTGTACCAGCACACCTGGCCAGTTTTTTTCCCCTTAATTTTGTAGTGTTTATGTTGATGGACTGTATGTACTTTGTTGAAGCTTTCAGTTTTACTTGAGATTGAAGATTACTTTTTTAAAATGCCAAGTCACCAGAATTAAAAACAGGAATTAAGTTTGTTATCAGCTGACTTCAAGTTATGGGTTAGTTTTCTGCCTTTGGTAGAGAACATCAGAAGTCAAAAGTGAGAGGGGTGAAAGATGACAGTGACAGGCTGAGGACGTAGCTCAGTGGGTACAATGCCTGCCTGGCAAGCATGAAGTTCTGAGTTTGATTCCTGATTCCCAGAAAAAAAAAAAAATTACATCAAGTCAATAAGGGAGATCTACAGGTTTTCTTGCTTACACAAATACAGGAACAAAGCTGTACTGCATGCAGTGTTTTCACATCTCCAAGGATTCTAACAGTGTTCTACCTGCACCTTCTTGCTTTACTAAAGCTAGAGGTCTTTCTCCTTTGTAGTTTTCAGGTTGTTAATACACAATGCAAAAGTACTGCAGGGTGGCAAGGCAACAGAAAATCTCATCTATAAAATTGTGACATCACCCTATTCCTGAGAATTTACAGTAAAATGTCTGGGCACTCAATCAGAAGTGGCTATTGGGGGCCGGCAAGATAGCTCAGCAGTCTAAAGCGCCTGCCTAGGCAAGGTTAGGCAGGTGCAGGGGACTGTGGTTCAGATCCCTGGCACATGCTGTGCCAGCCTCACCATCAGGGCAGGCTGAGCCAGCCCAGAAAAAAAAAGTGGCTGTTGGTGGACAGGTGAACTGACCAGGAAGTGATTAGAAATTCATGTCCCTTAACCAACTGTCAGGTCTGTTAGAAATGAAAGATCTAAAGACACTACAGTCTTCAGTCATTTCAGCCATGCAAATGGTAAGATCACTGAGTGTATTATGTAGAAGATGACTGAGAATAGGCTGTACCATTTAAGCAGTTGAAGAGTATTAAAGTCAAATTGGAAAATAGCACAATTAAAGAAACTTAGGAAAATGTCCATGCATGAGGTATCAAAATGAAAAATCATATCGTCCTACAAATATGTATTCCAACCAAATTTTTTTTGGCTTTTACTGCATGGTAAAAAATTATAGTAATCACAGTATCAACCTCAGTAACATTAAAATTATAGAGAGTTGGCAAGAATTGTAGTCACCAAATAGCATTTACTGATGAAATGCTAGCAGGTGACAGTCATATGCAGGCCCTGCCCTCTCAGCCTAACACATCAAGAATGAAAAGCCCTCTGTTTTATTTTGATTTCAGCATCAGAGCAATATGGAATTGTGACATTTCCTGATGATGATGCTTTATACTGGGTCTCTAATTCACTTACAGTGGCAGAGTCATTACAAATGACTAATCAATGACCAAATGTCTTCAATATGGGCAAAAACTTGATTTTTTTCATCTGGCTTTTAAAACCTATAAGAAGTCAAGCATGGTGGTGTATACCTGCAACCTCTGCACTTGGGAGACTGAGGCTGAAAGACTGTTATGATTTCAAGACAGCAAGACTGTCTCAAAAAAAAAAAAAACCTGTAAGCTGCATGTGGTCTTGACAAAATGTCTTACACAGTACATCCTTGGAACATATGCAGCTTAATACATGCATTTTAATAGCCAGAATACAGGAGGTTTTTTTTTTCTTTTCTTTTTTTCATTTTTGTTAGCTACACCAAATCAACACAACTACTTAAGGATCTTTACATATCCAGGATATGAAGGGTTTGGAGAAATGTTTCTGAATAGACTTGCCCCTTTCCTCAACATAAATACATAAAAAATAACCCATACCCAAATTATAGGATTTTTATTCCTTTAAAATACTATACCAAAAAAAAAAAAAACAAAAAAACCATGCATATCTTAACAGATTCACAAATGATCCAAATTAAAGGTGTGTCTTCTGTATTTCAATAATTGAGTTGCTAGGATAATCCAGTTCATGACATTACCTCAAGCTTACTTCCCACAAAGGTCATAACTTAAGGATAGTGCTTTGTGTAAGGAGATACTTTCTTCTGTTACAGTTTTTGACTCCTTTTCTCTCTTGTGTTATAGCGTTAAACACAAAACAGAGTAGCTAGGATCACTTTCTGGTAGTTCTAATCACTTTCAAATTTCTGAAATAACTGACTTCATAATACCAAACCCTGCCACAAAGAGCACTTGGCATATTTTTAAGTCCATGTTATTTTCCTGAATTCATCCTCTTTTACTTCTAAGAGCAGACTACTGTATAATAAACAATTTTTAAATTAGGAAAGACAGTCACCCATTTTTTTATAGCCATTCCTAATACCTACCTAGACCCATCCCACTTCCTACACCCATCTTTATAATTTTTCTTCATATGGTGGGAAAACAAATGTGAAGACATTTTTCCTACCTAAAGAAATTTCCATTGTTGAAAGATGGCCAGACAACCAAGAAACAATCTGAAGGAGAAGATGTTGGAAGAAAAAAACCCTCTTTGGTAGAAAAAAATAACAGCTACGTTAAATAACCACAGTATTTCTACAAAATGACAAATTTCTGTAGATCTACTCTGGGACAAAACAATAGTAAACTACTATTTTAGAGTGTAGACACTAGCCAGGTGTGGTGGCGCGTGCCTGTAATCCCAGCACTCAAGAGACTAAAACAGAAGGATGGTTTCAAGTTCAAGGCCATCCTGAGCACAAAAGTGAGCTCAAGGCCAGCCTGAACTGCACCGTGAGACCCTGTCTCAAAGACAAAATAAAAGAGTACAGACACAAGATGACTCTTTAAACAATAAGCTGTTTCCAGAACACTAGCCTCATAATAAATACTGAGACCTATACTACGGATATGCAGAATTTATTAAGCTTTGCACATGTAATTGAGTATAGTTTCAGTAGCATATAAAGTGCTAACAAAAGCTCTAGCAGTCAAGAACGGCAGCATGTCATTTTATAACAATTAACATAGTTGCTTTTTAAATTGGTTTTTAGAAGAATTTGTCTTGAAGTAAATCAAGTCATGCTATTAAAAAATTGTCCTAAGTGACTCCAAGCTTGGCATTAACATTTGGCATAAACAATAAAACAGTAACAACTTGATACATAACAGAGAGCATCGTAGGCTATAAATGTATAGCATAAGGAAATAGTAATGGAGATAAGTCAGTAGTTATCAAAGTACCTTGGCCTCTATGCAGAGGATTTGATTCACTAGCCTGGATATCCAGTTTTTTAAAATAGGAGCAGTGTCCATGGTACCATTTCCAGCACTGCAAACAAGTAGGGAATAATGAATTGATTTTTATAAATAAATCACACCCTCTGGAGTTATCACCAACACCTTAATATAAAAATGTTCAAGTTATATGTCATGTAACTGCTTTTTTAAAAGATGCTAAATAGATTAAGTGGAGATAAGAATACTTTCCCTAATGTGATTGATCTTACCATGTTTATAGCCATCAAGACCTAAAACACAAAACAGTTCAGGTGTTTGAATAAAACAATAAGCACAATCATATTTAAACCTACTGATATGCTTGACTCATTATTTGGTCAACTGTCCATTTACTCTGAAATTAAAATTTCAGTATTGTCAAAAATTGATATAAGTGGCGTAACAACAAATATGCTGAAGTGGTTATTGTCATAAATGGCAGTTAACAAGGATATGGGGGGGGTCCCACTCCCAAGTCACCCAGTAGTTGGAATTATTGTACATACTGTCACACAACCATAACAAATTGGATTTAAAGTTCTTTACTTCATTCTGGTATCTTCACACACCCAAGATAAGTACCTTATACAAAAACTGTTTATTCAAAAACAAAATTTTTGTAGCTGGTAAGTTCTTCACTTAAATGTAAATAAAATGGCACAGAAACTTAATAACCAAGATTCAGAAAATTTAAACAATTTGAATTAGCAATCAAATATACAGAGTCAAGGGAAAGAAGTCATCTAGAAAACAAAGATTCAAGAAGCATCTCAGATGCAGAGCAATTTTGTAAAGTAGGAAAAGCAACTATAATCACTTTCAGCTTCTCAGATCATTCTAGCAAGTGCCTCCAGGTACTACCTCTGTCTGCATAATAGTACTTCCCTACATGCAAGGCCTTGAATGCATATTCAGGATGTTTCCTAGGCATACAGGTGCAGATACTTTCATTTGTTTAACTCACAAACTGTTTGGTCAAAGAAATACATAAAGCTAAATAAAAGCACATCTGGTAGAAATCCATAGCAATGAATGTTGACAAGATGTGCTTGGATCTTGCTTGCAGCATCTGGCAGTGGGTAGTGGAACAAAGGGAGCAATCTCACAGGCTCTCCGGTGTCTGTTCTGGAGGCGGCTCCGTGGCGGTGGCACTAGCATTTGCAGTTGAATTCAAAACTTCCCCAAAATCACCGCCAGCAGGCTTGGTTCCCCCTACTTTAGACTTAAAAAAGAAAGAATGAAAAGAACAAGAATCAAAATTAGCTGACTCTGCTAATTTTACTTTCAATAACAAATCAGGAACCCGATAGCTCAGTAATCATTGCAGACATATGGAAGTTAGTACTGCTGTAATGTTCAGGGTGCTTTGTTATTAAAACAATGCAACTTTGCTTCCTCAGATCTTTATAGAGTGGGGTCTGTCTCAAGAACTTTGTAAAGCCTGTTACTTCAAAATAGCTACTGGAACTCTCGATGCTTGGGTAAACATTTTTAATGTGATCATCAAAGTGATCACTCAGCTACATTCATTCAAGAACTGGTCAGTATAGCAAATGGAAGAAGTACATCTTTTTCCCAATTACATTATAAACTTTTAAGCCATTTACTAAAGTGGGGTTCAAGGACTGCAGATTTATAGTTAGACATGAAGCCTCTCAAGACGCTTGCCTCCATGCCCCATGGAACCAAAACCTACACTCTTAACAAGATGCCCAGGCAATTCATGTACACTGTACAAGAAGCACTCCTTCCACTCTGTCTAGTCTGAAATTCTTATTTGTTAAGATGGATTCATCTAACATTTGTGTACTTCAAATTTTTCAAGATGATCCCCCCCACCTTTTTATGTATTTTAAAGATCTTTTTTTTTTTTTTTTTTTTTTTTAGTAAAACTGGGGATTGAAATCAGACCCTTGTGCTTGCCAGGGAAGTACTTATTCCACTGAGCCATCTCCCCGGCCCCTTTTTATGTATTTTAATATAGGGCCTACAGGGTCTTACTACACAGATTGGACTCGTAGTGATCCTCCTGTTTTCAGCCTCCCAAGTGCTGAGATTATAGGTATGTGACACCACACCCAGTATCATTTGAGGTCTCAGTGTACACCTGGGGCAGGGGCAGCATGGCACTCTGAGGATCAAACCCTGGTCCCTGAGCCTGCCTAAGCAGATGCTTTAGTCTGCTGAGCTACCTGGCTGGCCCCAAGCCCCCTTAATACAACTTCACTTCTGCATGTTCTAGTACATGGGCTCACTCACTGGGCTCCGTGTCACGACTGACATACAGAACAGCCACCATTAAGAAACCAGCCAGTAACCAAGGGCAAAGAAGCTCTAGCAGATTTGAACTTAACTTTGCTCTTAACTTAGTCTTAACCAACTAGATTCCCAAGAATGAGAATCTAGTTAAAATTTTCTTATTGTTCTCCCATCCAAAACTTTTGAACTGAGAAATCTGCATAACTTGCGTCCACTGTTTTTGGTAAAACATATTCCTTAATGAATTGTAAAGGACACCTTGCAGTTCAACATATTTAAAGCTAAACTTCTCCCCACAAGCAGCTCCTTCTGTTCCTTTTAAAGAATTTATATGACAGTAATATCTACAGATGTGTACCAACCTGGAGTTGTTCTGGAGCCTGCCCCATCTTGTACCACATCTAATCACTTTAATTCTGTCCTCTTAACTTCTGAATACCTCCACACTTTGTCCCATTGCTCTACCCCAATTCTCTCTGCCACTATCTTTGGCTGGGATCAGAACTCTCACTTCCCAATTAATCTGCCCATCTTCAGGCTTGCCCCTCCCTTGGGTGGATAGGGCTGCCAGTGGTCTCTTTCTTTCTTTCTTTTTCTAAAACACAGAGGAAAGGGTTCCTCAGGCAATTTAAAATCCTTCAATGGTTTCCCACTGCTCTAACTCCAAATCCCTATTCCCCAAAAGAGTCTTCAATCAAACATTCTTCACGATTTAAAATGTCCACTTCTATTACTGGGTCCTCTAAGAGGCCTTCCTTGGCTTTTCCTCTTACCAAGGAAGGTGAGGTTCCTACTGTACCCTCAGTTTTCGCTGCCATAGTAAATGCTCAGTAACACAGATAAAGCTATCCAAAATATAAAAGTATATATGATGATATAGTGCTTAATTGAATATAAGTGTAAACTGGCAAAATTATACCCTAAGCATACAACTATTTTGTAATATCTTTGAGAATATGTTTGCTATGCTGTACTATATTTATAAAATTATTTTTCATCTGAATGATTCACACACAAAGGCAGTCTTAAGAGACTGAACTCATAGCTTTTACACTGAATTACATACCCACACCTGGTTTTGAGACAGGATCTCACTAAATTGCACATACTAGGCTCAAACTTTTTGATTCTCCTGCCTGAGCTTCCTAGAGTTCTGGGATTACAACTGTATGCCACCATATCTTGCTATATGTTGTAATATAACAGTTGAGGACATAAGAATCCTAACAATGTTGAGAAGTTAGTCACACTGTGCCTTAACTTTCTGCAGCAGTTTGTTTTCAAGTATATGTCTTGGCATTAAAAGAAGTAAACACGTCTCTTATACAGATCTAGAAGAATGATCAATTTTTATTTATCAAGCACACATGACCAATGCACTCTGGGACTCTGAGAGGTATCAGTAAGTAAAGTAGGTTATCTTCTCCAATCCATGGGTTCAACTTGGATCATGCCAGGGAAGGGGCTGAATAAGCTTAAAGGTTGTGTGTGCACTGTAACTCAAGAAGCACTTACACATATGTGCACAACCAGAAAAAGTGTGCTAATGTTTGTATGGGCAAATAAAGATCTAGATCACTGTACAGCATTTGATTTTCTTCCAATAAATATAGCTTGCCTCTGTAACTTTAAGAAGATGAATTTGAAAATAAGTGAACTATTTATAGTTTTGAAAGACTCAACTGAACATTAGCTTCCAACCTCATTTATATAAAATATTTATTTAAAAATTTTATTAGTTTTAATCCTTAAAATATATCCACTGTAATTATCAGGTTGGGAAAAATCTAGTACTTTAGCTTTACACAAACTAGGGAGGGTCAGCCAGTGGGTGGGAAACCAACAGCCCCTGTATTACTAAAGAGTTAATTAGTAAGATTTTATAATTTTGAATATATTATAATTTTGATATACAAATAATTAAAACTGAACAAGCATCGTGGCATCATTCTAATATAGTAACAGCAGTGTCTACTCACTGAGGATCAGATACTGTCCAATATCCACTCAACACAATAGGGAGTGTAGCGGAAAATGTTTTGATGGCATGCCTTTTACTCTTCTCTCAATGTAGGAATTGAATCAAGGGCTTCATGCACACTAGGCAAGTGTTGTACCACTGAGCTCCACCTCCAGTTCCCAATTCTTTTTTAAAATCATAACAGCACAGTACTACTCTCTCTCTATATATATCAGTGTCTCTGGGCAGTGATACCATATTTTATTTTTTGTACTCTACATTTTTGTCTCCAATAAAGTTAAAATAAATTATAAAGGTATTTTAAAATGGATAAAAGCAAAAGGCTCAAATTTCTAAAACACTAATGGTTTCTAAATACCCTCCGACATTTATTTAGCATGCTACCATGCTATATAGCACATGCTCAAATAGATGGATTAAAATTGTACATAATCCCTGAAATGCTCATTAATGTCATAAAGTTCTTATAGTTCTTTATATTATTTAAAAAAAATACTGATGGTGAGTGATTTTCGCACATCAAGGAAATGTTAAGGCACCAAGCAATGTGTTGCAAAAGCCCTATTCATTTCTATACTTGCCTTTAAGTTTTCAACCTTTTCTTCAAATGACTTGAAAGTTGGGGAGTTTCTATGGAGAAAAAATAAAATTATAAACTGAAAAATTCTGACAATTGTGTAAATATCATTAGTTGACTAATTTCTCTTCACCATTACTGTTAACCAGCAAAAACACTATTACATTTATCTGCATATATACAAACATAAGACCGTCTACTTTTGAGCTATTATTTCTATAAATCTGCCTTTGAATTCATGAAGACATCCTTAGATACAAGTGACATGGAGCAAACAGTAAGTGCTGTGTAAAGAGTGAAGAAAGCCAGGTAAAATGCCAATTCATCAATTCCATCTCTTCCCCAAACAACTTATCATGGTACAAGAAAATGACACTACTAGATCAGCTTATTTTTGGTTAAGGTGCTACGCTCTAAAACTCCTGTTTAATAGTGTCACATCTTGCATGACAGGATTCAAACATGAACCCATACCACCAAGTTAAGACAAGCACACTATCGTCGGGGTAATGGTTTGTAACTGGGATTCCTGGTCCCTATCAGACAGCATTAGGGACATGGATAGGGAGATGGGGATCATAGGGAAGCCTGGACACAAGCCTGGCTTTGCTACTTCCCAAGTTTCCCTGGCTGACAGAAACAGGACTCAGAGCCTATAAAGAAGCTTCTCAACCACCTTCAAACCCATCCTCATTAAGGATGTTCACAGTGTTTTTGATTCTCACACATGGGCTCCCAGAGTTCCTATCCTATTCACCTGGCTTCAAATATCCTTCCAAGATAAGAAAGACAAAGAAGGGAGCATGGGGTTTCCTCCTTCCTCCAGTCATGCTGGCTGAGTACTACAGCCAGAGGTTCTCACAGTGTCTCCCAAACCATCTGTATCATTGGTAATGCAAACTCTCTGGCCCTACCCAGCTCTGCAAAATCAGAAACACTAGGGGTGGGTCCAGCAAGCAGAATTTTTTAAATTTTAATTATCACATTTTATGATTCTAGAATCTAGAACACTTTGTGTTCAAAGGCAATTATTATACAGTTATGATTTATAATGTTTTTCCTTAGTGGAACATAAAAATAGATGTGTCTGTCTCACATCCTATGGTATCCTGCACTGGATGAAATACACTGTTTTATACCTGTTCTTGAGTGCACTCAAGGTGACGGTAACCACAAATAAATCTAACTACCCCAGCTTGACTTTCTCTATTGAGAAGTTCCACATAATAAGTATGAAGCACATCATATTCCTGAATATGAATATTTTTTTTGTGGTTTTCCTCTAATTTGTTTCTTTTCACAAGTTTAACTTTATTTTTTAATAGACTTTCTAATTTCTTCTGTGACCATCCAATATGACAGAACAAATGGCAACGCTTTTTCTTTGGCCCAGCAACTGGGTTACCTCCAGACACTTTTCTTCCCAGGTAAGAAGATACAACATAGCCCTGAGGTGCTGCACATGGGGCCACACTTCACAGAGCTGTGAGAGCCATAAAATCCCAGTGTGCTATCTGCAACCTGTCTCCCTGGGCTGGGGAAATGAGCAGGGCTCTGGTTCCACTGCAAGCTTTCCAGTTCAAGCTAGCGAATCTCTAGCAGGCAGCGCCCACTTGGTTCATCTTGCATGGGTTCATCTTGGATTTACTCCTACCCAGGAGCCCAAATGCAAAAAGAAGGAATGGCTTCACCACACCTCTTGATGTTCATCCCCCAAACAACTCCACAGAGTCTAATTCTCAAACGTGCTGAACCAAATCTCTACTCTATTGGAACCATTCTTTTCAATAAAACAGTGGAAAAATGATTTCTCATTTGGCAGTTCTTTTAATAAGCCCTCCAAGTGATTCCACTGTACAAGGGAGTCTTAAGCCAAGCACATGACTCTCCGTTTCTCTGGGAGCATGAGCGATGTAACAACATGAACCACTTGTAAGTGCTCACTTCTGAAAGCCAAAGGCCCTGTTAAGTCACAGGTGGTTTCAAATGCGATAAGCAAAAAATGGAATTAATGGAGAGTAGAGGAAAGATAATGCAAACAGAAGACTAATGAACTACCTATATTGACCAAAAGAAAAGGTTCAAGTAGGGAGTAGTGTTCACTTGCCAATAAAACACTCCAGCTATGACAGTTTTAATAAAATGGAAACAGTTTTTGTATTAAAACTCACAAATATTTAATGCGTTTGTTTGCCCAGGCCACTATTGTAAAAGTAACTGAAACTTGATATACTGTCAAACACCGCTTGTGTGGAGTACAATACTAGTTTACTACTTCTGAACAATTCAGTTAAATATGTACACAAAGCACAAGCGCAAGACCAAGTACATTTAGTAGAAATATACTTTACCTCATAGCAGGCATGCTAATTGAATGCTGAATGGAGCGTATACTTAAGAGGCAGCATTAAAAAGATAGAAATGAAGTTAGTATATAGTATATTTTAACACAGAAAAAGCCAACAAAATACCTTCCTACAGGCTTTATCCTTTTGGCGCCATGAATAATTACCTACTTTTTAAAGTAGAGGGGATCCCAGTTATTATAATGGAATTTACTTTTGTTCGTTAGCCAATTTAATCCCAATCCCTATTAGAGATAATAATACAACCTTACAGTGATACAGCATGTGAAAACTGGAACTTCACCTGGATCTATAAGTACATCACTGAGGTCAGAAGTTAAATGATTCACCCAGGGTCAATGCAGAATCAAGAATGGAACTGGATCTTTGCTATTCCTAACTCATTGTTCATCACCTCCCCTCAAAAAAGGACACACATGCAACACACACACACACACACACAAAAAAAAAAAAAAAAAAAACCACACACGGTGTAAAGACCCTGCAATCAACTTTGTCTCTGTATTTACTAGTTTCCAGGGTGGAACAAGCTTCAAAATAAATCACCCATTTGACAAGTGATTTTAAAACTATGTATTACTCCTTAGCAGTAAAAGTATGTGTTCTATACTAAAGACACTTCCTTATATACTTCATCTGATTAAATGCTCTTAAAAGGCCAATCAAGTAACATTTGGCCTTGGCCTTACTAAATCCACCTTCCACTCATAGACAAGGCAATTCACCAGTTGCTCCAGTTCCATGCCCTCTATCTACGCCTGACGTTTCCCACAGCAGACTACCTCATGAACTCAAGGTCTCGCATCACAGCATGCTGCTGATACTATCCCTATGTACTTACTACTACGTTCACTGGCACAGCTCTTCTTTGGTAAACAAACTTCCTTGTGAGTAAAACACATAGTTGAAGATGTACATTCTCAATTATATTTAAATATTTTTGTGTTCATATTTTAATTTTCTCAAAGATTCAGTTCTTACCGATGGTAATGTATTTTGACTCAGATAGCTCCTCAAATCTACCTTTGCACTAATGTGTAATAGAATGTGGTCTTGACATTTATCAAGTTCAGAGAATCAGTAAAATATTTCAACATCTCTGGAGTTGTCTAAAACAAGAACAGATCCGTGTAATCAACATCCTGCATTCTACAATGGTGACTGAAATCTTGGTTTAAAGGACTGTAGGAGTAATTAGCTAGCTCTCTTCAGATGAAGCTCCATATTTGAAAAACAAGAAAAAGAAACATCTCTCTAAGGGCTGGCCAAATAGCTGAGTGGATTAGAGTTTGATCCCTGGGCCTGCCATGCCAGCCCTGCCCCCAGGGCACACTGAGATAGCAGCTGAGACTGGTCCTGGTGCCCTGCACCTGTAATCCCAGCATTTGGGAGGCTGTAAGCAGGACAATCACTAGGAGTCCAATCTAGTAGTAAGACCCTGAGATCCTTCTCTCAAATACAGAAAAGAAAAAAGAAAAAGAAACATCTTTATAAATTTGAAACTAGAGCTTCAGTCACTACCTGCCCTTCCTCAAACCCTTCTAAAAGCCCTCCCTGGAAGAACGAGACCACCATAAACCACTCCTGCCGTAAATCCAATGGTAACAGGATCAGTGGAGCATCGCCACATCCAACCTCATGGTGATCTACAGATTGTCTGGACTGAATGGAGGCAGAGACCACATGATTAAGATTCCTACCCTGGCAGATTACAATCAGGATGCCATGCTTGCTGGCTCAGCTAGTGTAGGCACTGAGGCTAGAAAGTCACATGGACTTAAATGTCATGAGAATTTTTTGAAACCAGGTAGAACTGCAACATTGCAGAGGAAGCTAGTTTCCCTACCCCCCCAAAAATCAACTATAAGCAGACAGAGGCAAAGGGCCTTAAGAAGAGATGATCATACAAGATGTGAGAGGAGCAAGTTGGCTGGTTTCCTTGGTTTCTACACACTATCTCAATCCCTGGTACCTTTCCAGTCAGTAGCATCCTTTCCTCCCCTGGGATTACAAAGAACTTTCTACCCATACAGCATTTTTCCCTTGTAAACTGAGCTAGCACACATTAAGGTTTTTGCTTACAACCAAAGGACTCACCACTGTTACACTCGTTTTTGGTAGGAACTACCAACAAACTACCAACTGCTGAGTCGTGGCCAAATGCGACAAAACGCTTATACATGAGATCCACAAGCTGAATTCAATACTATCAACCAAATGAGGGCATAAGTGGTTAAAGTACAAACTTTAGAAATTCACAGGTAGTGCTGGTCCCTGTTCCTGTGCCCCACTTAA
Organism: Ctenomys sociabilis; assembly: GCA_004027165.1. NCBI lineage: Eukaryota > Metazoa > Chordata > Mammalia > Rodentia > Ctenomyidae > Ctenomys > Ctenomys sociabilis. The sequence continues at coordinate 22,195 of PVKA01018221.1, forward strand.
AGGGCCGTGTTCTTCCAGCGGCCAGCAGCTGGGTTCTCCTGTCCTCACTCTGGCAGCATGCTGACAGGCTGCATGCTGACTAGGTGCGCTTCAGTGAGAATATGCAAGGAAAGGCCAGGAAGAGACTAGCATGAGATCTATTTTGTGAAAACCACGGAGTTGAATTTGAGGTTGAGCACTGCTCTATTTCATAATAAAAAGACAAAAAGTGCACTCATTAGCCAGAGTGACAGCAACAGAGATTTAAACCCAAGACTTGTTTTTGAGGTAGCAGAAAGGCCAAGGAACACAAACTCATTTCAATCCCATCCAGTTATGGGATCGTTTTTACAATCTGTATTTAGATGAAATTTAATTTTGTTGGAAGGCAGCCTGGAATTAACTATTTGGTAGCCACTGTTTCATTTCCAGCTCCTGTACAAAAAGTTACGCAAAGGTTTTAATTCCACTCAACTTCATATCAAATCTCCAATTCATTCAAGGTTAAATACCATATGGAAAATTTCAAAAGCACAAACCCATCTTACCACTGGGCCAGAATCATCCTTAACAAGTTGTAAAGATAGGTTAACATCTATGAAGGAAATTGTATTCAAAATTTTCCACCTTGCTTTGTAACCTTTAAATATATTAGTCTCTAAAGCAGGAATTTTTATTTATTTTTATTATTTTCTTGTAATTTAGGGAAAGGTGCACAGGGTCTCACTACTAGATTGGAAGACTGCTGTGAGTTTGAGCCCCACTGGGGCTACACAGTGAATTCAAGGTCAGCCTGAACAAGACTCTCAAGGGGCCCGGGAGATGGCTCAGTGGAATAAGCACTTCCCTGGCAAGTGCAAGGGCCTGAGATCAATCCCCAGTTCTGCAAAAAAAAAAAAAAAAAACCTCTCAAAACACCAAAGAAGAAAAGAAAGCAAGCTGAGTTTCTTAACACATGCAAAAAAAAGAAGGTAGGACCATCTAACATGTTAGATGTTCTCAATCTCATACTCACTCTTACTTTGAAAAAACAAACTTCTATTAAAATCTACATTATCCCTAAGGTTGTTTTTTTTTCTGATGTTTTATACAATCACTTGATTTTTTTTATCCCTAGTAAAGGAAGAGGAGAAAGAAGCAAGGGTAGTACATGGAGGTAAAGTTAATAAGTAACCTGCAGTCTATGTGTAGTTACACCACTTTGTGCTCACAACAATGTGCTGATGCAGGCAATGGAAGAGCAGCTGTGGGCAACACGGGGGGGGGGGACGGGACTAGCTCAAACTCACTGTTCTGGGGAGGCACAAGGCACGTGGGTGTGCTGGGTTTGAAACTGGCCATCAGCCACTTATCCTTCCTCTGCAACCTCAGGGATTCCCCTCAACTGTACTAATGAAGCAGTAATAACACCTACTCTACAGCTGCTATATATACTTCTGCACACATATATTTGTTGTTTTATAACAGGTGACTTCAGTTTAAAAAAATCTACACATTAGATTTTATTTCCCAAAACTTTCAAATTTCAATTTGTTACTTGAATTGTCAGCACCCACACTATGGTCTGCACTACTGCTTGGTCAAGAGCTAGCACCCAAAAAATACTTCAGAATGAAGGAAGGATGAATAAACAATGTTAACTAATATGAAAAATGCAAGTACGAAAGGTAGAAAAAATATTTTCACATTCAAATAAAAGATAACCTCTATCTGAGAGAAGATACTTTTTTTCTCACTAAGGGGTAGAAATTTTCAGGAAAAAGCACCTGCCTGAAATATCTTTAATAAACCCAAACAAAGAAAAAATATATAGAGATGTACATGAAAAAAATATTTAAGAAGAAATTTCCTTTGGAAAAATAGGCAAAACGAATTAGCATGTTCTTTTAAAATCCATCACAAACTACAAGTGAGGCTGCCCTTGTTACAGAATTTTATTACTAAAAATACTTAGGATTCAAGGTGGCACAGACTGAAATGGGAAGGTTTCTCTCAAAATGGAAAAAGCATGAGTCAGTGCTTACCACATGTTAAAAAGTAAGCAAGTAGTACAGCAAGAACACACGCACCTCCCTGTGCCACCTGGCTCTGGGCTCTGCTGTGCCTTCATTCTAAGGGACCAGAAACAGCTAATCAGGTTCTCACTCCTCCACCCCAACCTGTCCATCTTTCTGCATTGCTCCCTCTCCTTCCCTCTCTTTCTCCCTTCTCTCCTCTCCCTCCTCATGCCATCAAGGAATATCTATGACAAATATCTAAATCTCAAGGAATAATGTTGGCTATCTAAAAAAATCTGTTGCTAATCTAATGCCTAGTGCATTTCTATTTCCAGGTAAGTATAATTACTTCTTATAGTGAAACCAGTGGCCTCAGTGTGCCAGGTAAGATGGACCCGAAGCCGTTAACAGACCCACCAACTGTTCTGGAGCAGCTGGCAAAGCCTTCCTGCCAGGACAGAGCCGATGGCTCCCTTTTTCCTTGGACAGTTCACAGCGAATGGAGCCAGCATTTGCTTCCATGAGCCACATGGTCTAAAAAATGGGGCTTTCTTTATATGTCTGAACACATTAAGTCAGATTAAGGGCTTTATTCAACTTGTGATCAGTAAGAATCACAAAGTTTAATAGAATCTCATTTCTCTCATTTTATTTACAAAAGAGGCTTGACCTCTATATATTGATACAGCCACTAAAAACAGTAGAGAATGATCCATTGTAAGTGAAATGAAATAAAGTAACTTAAAAGGAACAAGAAAACAACAACGCTCCAATGAGCCACACCCATGTTACATCTAACATGTATTTCGTATTTACAGCACACCTAACATTGCTTTATAATTGAGCAATTACAGGCTCGTTATTAATGCCTCCCAAGTCCCCTCCTCCTTCCCCCCTCTAATCCAAACAAAGACTTTAAGGCCCACCCCAACAACAGCCACATCTGCCATGTGACCAAAGCCTCAGAATCTCTACATCATGCTCTCATGCTTAGAGTGCCGAATGTGACCAAGTCTTCATTCAGATATCTGCAGTGCTATGGAATTAAGATACATAATCAGCTCTTATCACTGGTTATTGAATATTTTTAACTCTAAATAGTTCAACATTTAGACTTCACACATCCTTATACTTCACTCGAACTTCTAGGACTTGGGGTCACCCAGCCCAGAGATGTAAGGATCTCCCTGCCTATTCAAGGAGGCAGACAGCTAGATCACAGCAAGTGACTGCTTGAGAAGACAATTTGCATTCACCGCAGAGAGACAGAGACTCTTATTATCCTTCCACTCGGAAGGTCTCCCACTGCTTTTCCTTCAGCACCTAACTGGGCAGTTAACCTGCATGGGAGAGTTTTACTTAGCACCCCAAGGACTCCTTCTAGAAGGCACAGTTTGAGTTAACATCTTCTTAATGTACTTTATGTACTGGCCTAATACACTTTTTCCTTTTGCAATCCATGAAATTGCCTTGTATGTACAGTTAAAGACTACAACTAGTGTAAAGATAATAAACTTATAGAAAGTATGAGGTAGTAAAACCAATATTAGGAAGTACAGAGTAACAGTAAATTTTATATTTTACCATACACAACAAGTACAGAAACCCATACAAGACACAGTATCAAGAGGCAGTACATGTGCAGCCTATTAGAAATGCATAATGAGACCCAGGTGAAAGAATCCAACATCCTTACAAAAGCACCAAAGAAACAAAAGCATCAAAAAAAAAAAAAAACCAAGCAAACAAAGTCAGACATTAAAAGGGAGGAATTCTGCATGCCATGGTAAAGCTGCATCTTTTTTTATAAAAAAAAAAAAAAATTAAAAAGAAACTCAAAAATCATTTCCATACCCCTTGAATCAGTGTCAGATTCTTCTTTTAATTTACCCATTACTCATGGTATACAAGAAACCCTCCCTTGAAATTAAAAATGCATTAGAGAAAAAGATACTCCAAATGCAAGGAAAGCACTGGATGCAGTGGACAGACATGACCATCTGAAAATCATCTATGCTTAGCACACTTGTCTCACACAATTGCTAGGCTGCAGCGATGGTTTGAACTCTCCTTACCTAAAGGAATGCGAAAAGGCCTGCAATCTGTAAGAAGCCAGAGTAAGCATTAAAAAGAAAGGAAGTTTTGATAAATCTAAAACAATAAATAACTGCCTTTTTCAAAGCCACGAGTTTTACCTGAAGCCTAAAATGATATGTCATTCGGGCAGCACAAACAGAAAGGCACCTAACAGATGTATGTGTGTATGTAATTGTCAAAACGGTTTGTGAAAACTACAGTTATTATATTACGTTTAGAATGATACTACAAATATAACAAAAAATTCAGCCCTTGTGGTATGACATATATTACACCAACCAAACCTTTGCCTACTGAAGTGCAGGTTGTAGAATCTACTTTCCCCATGAATGTAAAACACAAAGTCATGCAATCTGAGATTTTTTTTTTAACCACAAATTTGCATGCCAACAGAAGCACAGCTGATTTAAACCACACTTGTTTTTAGCACTATTCTAATCCAAGAGGGTGAAGGGAAGCAAAAAACACTAAAAGTATCTTTATCAAAACAATGATAGAGAAAACCCCACAAACTAATCTAAAATACAAATGGAAAATAAAAAGCAACAGCTCAAAATTAAGATTCAGGCCTAGGCGTGAATGTCAGTACAGCTCATAGATTAGTATAAATCAATGCACAAATAAGCATGTCATAATCACACCAAGGGATAAAGCTGTCAGATGCATACAGAAAGTGAAGCCCAGTCTCTATCTGGGCATGCACGTTATTGCTCTTGAACTTATTTCCAGAAAGATTTCCCACCACCCAGGATATACTTACCCTGTATGATCAGGACTACAAAAGACACAAAAAGTTTCGCAACCACAATTTTTCCACAACCTTTATGATTTTTGATGCTGCAATGCTATGCCTAGAGCAATGTGGGCAACCATTTCAGGACCTGATTGGATGGGGCGTCCCCGTTCTCAGTCTGGCAGCAAATCCAGTGTACCCCTGACCAAAATCAGGAAACAAAGCAACCACACCACTGTTTTCAATATGCCTCAGCCTCTTAGTGAGCGCAGAAAATGCAGACATACTTTACATCTTCCAGCTTTTTGGTGATGACAGAGCCAACAGATGAAAAGGCTGCTGAAGCCTTCTGTCCAGCCTGAGATAAGGTTTCAGAGGTCTTCCTGTATCTGTTTTTAATTAGAAATGAACAGAGAAAAAGAGAAGTCAGCTGGGTTTTTTTTGTTTTTGTTTTTGTTTTTTTTGTTTTTGCTTTTGCTAACATTTTATAATATCCATCATTTCAAGTGCAGTGGTTATCCCCTTTGGAGAACTCCCTAAAATACTTTCCTGGGCTATAGTAGCACATGTCTAAAATGCTTAGCACTAGGCAGGCTGACATAAGAGGATTGTCAGTACAAGCCCATCCTGAATAACTTTGCAAAACCCTGTCTCAAAGTCAAAAATAAAACAGGGATGGAGATGTGGCCCAGTATTTACATCTGTTGAGTTCAATCCCCAGGACCATGAATGACTAAGTGAATGAACGAACCCTTCATAACCACCAAAGCCACAACAAAGCAGCAACAATCACACCACCTTACACTGAGCCATCATCTATACAACCTTATGCAGTGCCCTAGTTGAGATGGAAAGACAGAGGTCCATAAAGGCAAAGCCAAAGAAAACTAAAAAAAAAAAAAAAAAAAGTCATGGAACAAAAAATGAAAACGAACCAGGTGTGCTAGTACACACCACCCATCTTAGCTGCTTGAAAGGCTGAGGCAAAAGGATTCCATGTTTGATGCCAGCCTGGGCAACTTAGAGAGACCCAGTGTCAAAATAAATTGTCTTTTATTTTTTTGTAAGTGACAGAGTGCTTGCCTAGCACCTGTGAGCCACTGGATTCAACCCTAGTGCTGGGGGTGGGGGAAGTGACTGAAAGAAATTATACCTTCTCTTTCTTTTCCACATAACCAAAACAAAACTTAAGCTTTGCCCGTCTGCAGAGCTACCAAATAAGGACCTACTGGACTGTCAACACAGTATGTTTAAGGTACAGTACTTAAAATGACTCTGGGGAATATCTGCTTTAACAGGTATAAATTACCATCTCCCTCTTTCCAGCTGCCTAAAGACAAAAACAGAATGCGGAACATACCAAAAAAGGCCATCTTGTCCCACTGTGGAAGTGGGTGTTCAGGCTTTTTCCCTACCAAGACCAAATGCCAGGAACAAACAGTGTGATGAAAGAGTCAAAGATCTGCTTCCTACTTTCCCATTGCTAACACAAGGAAAACAGGCCCGGCGGCATGCGGGTGGCCTGATTGCTGCAGCCAAGCTGCAAACAATTCCTCAGCCCATCAGCTCAGCGCTGACCTCTGCACAGAACGGGGAGCAGTTGGGGGTCTGATGTGAGAAGCTTGCTCCTGCTTTTGCCAGGAATAAAACTGCACTATGCTCTGGTTGTATCACTGGTTGTGTGATGGAAACAAAAATAAAAGGTTAAGGGGACTGGCCTCTGCCTTTAAGGATGCATGAGACAGACTGTGACCTGAAATCTTATTATATACATTGAGCAGGGCTTTTAAAAAAAAGGTGTAGTGGTGCATACCTGTAATCCAGCACTCAGAAGGCTCAGGGAAGAGGATCACCACAAGTTTGAGGCCAGCCTGGGCTACAGTGTGAGTTCAAGGCCAGCCCATAATACACAGCAAGATCCTGCCTCAAACAATAAAACAAAAAGCCTGGCTCCACATTGCAAGAAAGTCTGTGACCTCAACACATCACTTACCTGAGTGCATTATGTTCATTTAGGTTTCCTCCACCCTGCATTTTACTGAGTTATTCTGAGGACTAAATGATACCATGTATGGATTTGGAAATTGAACATTCATTATTCAATACTCAATATGCATTTAATGTGTCCGGGAGGATTATTCAATACTCAATATGCATTTAATGTGTCCGGGAGGTGTTCCAGGACCACCGAGGTTGCCTCTGATTAAAGATCTCACCAAACCTGATGGAATCCTATTTCCCCTTTCATAGCTACTAAGTGTCTGAAGGTAGGTAACTTATGCAGTCTGCACACAACGGACAAAGGGGCAGTTCACATCCAAAGCTGGATGTAAGCACACCAACAAGGTTAACCACACTACTCATCGTGGCATGCAACTGTAAACTTCTAAACTATTTATTTCTAGGATTTTCCATTTAATATTCTTAGTTCATAGTTGACTGCAGAAACAAATCTCACAAAGAGAAACTGGTAAAGGGGCCTACTCTATAACATTTCTAGAACTTGAATTTTGTTTCTTTTAACTTTAGAACAATCTTAAAAATACAAGTTAAAAAAGAATCAGCTGTACTTGACAATTGCACAGAAAATGTACTATATGACTGAAAGCAAAGCTACAGAACAATTCTTATCCCCTCTACCTATCCCTTCCCAAAGAAAACACACAAAACTGTCCTTCATGTTGTCTATAAAAACGTGTGATTGAGGGAACATACGCGGTTGTGGCTGTCACATCCTGCCACCCTTTGGCAATGTTCTGCTTTAGCTCCTGTAGTGAACCCATCCCAAGTTTCCGTTTGATCTCTGCTAGATGCTTCTCTTTTGCGGCTAACACTTGAGACAGAGTCTGGATTTCTTCTTCCACCTATGAGGAAGAAATTTGCAGTAGAAATATGGCAAGAGTCATTCTGTGTAGGTTTTTAGAGCAAAGCAATACTCAATTTTGTATCAATTAAACATTTTTTGATTTATCTCTCCCTTTACAGATGCAGTATCATTAAATAAAGAGTTACCCGCTCACTCCACCTACAGAGCTATTCTTTTCTCTCCCATGGTAGTGCTTTATATCCTCTGAGTTGTCCTTGGCCAACTCCCCATAGGGGTCTGGGGCTTGAATTATTTCCATGAATAATTCTCGAATTGCCCCTGATCCAACTTTCCAGCTAGACATTTCTACTCTACATGCACACCCACTAAACTCAAGTTTGCCTACTAAATCAAAATAATCTCCATTCCCCACCAAAACATACACCACTAACCAAACCAAAAGCTGACCTTCATGTATATTTCATGAGTTTATACTTGATGTGGTCAGTCCCAGTGTCTGCCAAAACCATCACCAAAACAGATTGAACGACCTCCCCCATGGAGCCCTGCAGAGGTCCTGGTGGGCCCTGACCCAGGGACAGCCAGGCACCGAAGCCACAAAGCAATGACAACCACTCCCACCCAGGAGCCAGGATTGAGGAACTGGAGTAACACTGGGAGGACTTAGAGAACAGAGCCGTGAGATAGATAGCTGGGCCACAGTGAGATTGTGAGCTGCAGATGCCAAAACTGTGAGCAGATGCTCTGAAGGAAAGAGAAAACTTCAGAAGAAAAAGCTGAACCAGGAAGATGGAAAGAGCAAGCTCACAGAGGGAGACAACTCCATGCTGGAGGAGATGTTTTATGCCAGAAGCTGAAACGTTGAATCCCTATGGCATGCTCATTAATATTCAAGACCCTTACAGAAGAGCTTCCTTTGGCTCAGTGCAAAGCCATACTCTCAGCCCTGATCTAGACAACATTTCTGTGATCTCAAAGACAACATGACCTTTAAAATTAACAGGCAGTATTGCTAAGTCAACTGTTTTCACTGCTAAGGAAATCGTTAGAGAACATAAAAGAAGAAATGTAGAGCTCATCAATGGGAGGCAAATCAAACGTGATACAACTGCAAAAAGACAGAAAAAAAAAAAAAAGCAACCTAGCTTTTAGCTACCACTAAGTGGAAGATAGGTCCAGAGCAGACATCGTCTTTTCTGTGTGCTAGAGAGGACCTCAAGTGTTACACCCAGTTTCTGGAGGCCCCATAAGATGTATACTGATGAAGTGGACTATGCGAAGAAAAAGGCAAGCAACGAGGAATGGATTTCAGAATGATTTTCCCAAAGTAACCAAACAATGTAGGAATCAGAATTCTAACCCAAGTTTACAGATTCAATTTTTCGATCTACCAGCTCATGCCAAAGGCATGAAGAAATTACTGGCAGTACTGTAAAATGATGTCACTCTGTGGAACTTTTGCCCCCCTAAAAGTTAAATAAGCTAAAATAGTTCCACTTGAAGACAAGTGTTCAAACAAGTCTTTGTACATAAATGTTGCAAGCCCACTATCCATAACAGTCAAAAGGTAGAAATCACTCAAATATCCATCAATGGATGGATTAAAAAACAGAAATACAGGGCCAGCCAGATAGCTCAGCTTAGGCAGATGCACAGACTGGGGTTCAATCCCCAGCATGCCATGCCAGCCCTACCCCAGGGCACACTGAGATGGCGCTTGAGACTGGGAGTGGTGGCGCGCACCTGTAATCCCAGCACTTGAGAGGTTGAAAACAGGAGAATCACTACGAGTCTTGATCTGAATAGTGACACCCTGAATACCCTGTAGTAAATTTATATATATGTTACTTAGCCTCAAAAAGGAATGAACTACTGATCCATACTACAATATGGATAAATGTTGAAAACACAAATGAAAAAAGCCAGACTCAAAAGATACTACACTGTGAGATTCCACTAAGCAAAAATATCCAGAAAATAGTTAAATTCATAGAGACAAGAAGCCTAGTATGGTGGCACACACCTATAATCCCAGAATTCTTGGAGACTGAAGTAGGACCACTAATTCAGGAGCAGCTTGGGCAACTTAAAAGAATTCAGCAAGACTGTCTCAAAAGAAAAAATAAAGGGAAGAAAAACAGTGGGAATGTAGCTCCGTGTGAAAGCCCTGGGTTCAATGTTCGATTCCTAGGAGAAAAGAGAAAAAAAGGAGGGATAGATAGAGCAGGGAGGGAATAGGGGAGGGAGGAAAGGAGATGAAGAACCAGTGCCTGCATATCAGTTGCCACGGGCTGAGAGGGAGGAACTGAAAAGTGAGTGACTACTTAATGAGCAGGAGGGTTGGCTTCAGAAGTGAAGAAAGGATTTGCAGCTTGAAAGTGATTATGGCTGTGCAACACAGAATCTGCTCAATGCCACTGAACTACACGCTTTCATGTGGTTGACTTTATGTTATATGAATTTAACACATGGGAGTTAGGAAGAAGAAGCTGGAGGTCAGGTAGGCATTTGAGCAGAAGTTGGTTGAAAGGAAAGAAGAAAGGGAGGGAGGGAAGGAGAAAGGGAGGTGGTGAGAGGGCCAAAAATACCTCTAGAAGGCCAGCGAGATAGTAGTCTAAAGCACCTGCCTAGGAGAGTTCAGGCAGGTATGCAGGGACCGCAGTTCAATCCCCAGCACCATGCAGCACCAGCCCCAACCTCAGGGTGGGCTGAGCTGGCAAGAAAAGACAGACAGACAGACAGATAGACAGACAGACAGACCAACCAACTGACCGACCAAACCTCCAGAACCCAGGCTAGGATAGAATCAAGAGTAAGTGCTGGAGACACTAAGAAGAGCCCCTGAGAAGGCTCTCATACTCCTACATCTAACACCCTGCCTCTGCTTTGTTCTATTGTATAAAACGAACTGGTGTCACCCTCCTCTAGCTCCCGTCCTCTAATCCAGATCTCTACCAGTGAACACCAGCACTTTCTCCCCAGAAGTGACCACCAGCCTTTTCTACTCCTTTGGAAATAAAGCGTGTTCTACTTTAAGTTCAGAACCTAAAGCTCTAACAGGCCCCATCCTGTACCTTTGCCAGCTCTCTTCTCAGCTCTTCCTGCTCCTCTTCTGAGAGTGTCTCGGTGGTGCTGAGGGTGGCTGCCGCATCTTCTCCTTCCTCAGGTACTGCATCTGTCCTCAGCAACCCTTGACAATGATAAACAAAACTCTATGAAAGTCAAGTAACGTTCACCATCAGTTGCTCTCCTGTCCCAGCCGGACTGTGCCTGCCTACCACCATTCTTTGGGGTGCCTGGCTCTCCCAGGCAGGGACAACAGACAGGCCCTGGCTAACCAGTGCAAACTACAACCTCAGACTCTAGTAGGAATTTTGAAACTGTACACTGCCTTCTGTCAGCTTCTACTCACACCCTCAGCCACAATACAGTTACAACAAAGCAAGAGTGGGCAAGAATGGATCTCACCAGATCAACCTTTAAAAGGCTGCCAGAGCAGATCAACATAAAACAGACTGGGGAGATCCCACAAGAATCAACCCATATTTAGCAACTGTAGTAAAGGAACAACCATGGCACAAACTACTCTAAAGAAATTGCATCACATCTCTTATTTAACAGAGGCAGGTGGGACTGGGGAGAGGGCTCAGTGGAATAAGCGCTTCCCTGGTAAGCACAAGGCTCTGAGTTCAATCCCCCGTTCCGCCAAAAAAAAACAAAAACAAAAACAAAAACAAAAAAACAGACAGGAAACACCTTCTGGTAGCTTTTATTAAAACTATCATCTCATTCAGATTTGTTCAAAAAGAACCTAATGTTTATATATGAGACACATCCAACAGAGACCTTCCACATTTTTTTTTTAAATTTTATTTATTTAAGTATTTGGTATGGGGTCTCGCTACGCAGCTTGGACTCATAGTGATCCTCCTGTCTCAGCCTCCCCAGTGCTAGGATTACAGGCATGCACCACCACACCCAGTTTCTGGGCCGGTGCAACATGGTCTGGGGTTCCAGGGCTGGCACAGCATGTGATACCTGGGACCAAACCCAAGTCTTTGCACTCGCCAGGCAGGTGTTTACTCTGCTATCTCCCCAGCCCAATCTCCCACATTCTTGAAGACCAAACTTGTGCACCCCTCCCTGGTGACAAAGCCCACAGCAAAGAGGTCTTGGGGAGGAGTACTGGAGGTAGCAGCCCCCCAGCATTCCCCAATTCCTGCCCAACACCCACAGGGCTAAGGAGAGGACAGTGAGCCCCCCAAACCTTGGGTATACAATACAAGGGGGAACCAAAAATTCGATATTTTAATATAATTTTAAAAATCAAAGTTAATTCAAGGAATTCACAGTGGACAAAATACCAACTTTTTAAAAATAGATATGATCAGTAAGTGCTGGTTTTTCCTTTTCCCTTAGACTCCCAAATGGCTCTATGTGGACAACCCTGTCACTAATTTTGTCTTTAAACCTTTGACATTCTGTCACTGATTTTTTTTTTTTTTTTGCATTAATTTTAACTTTTTAAGAAGACTTTGTTACTGAGCATTGGGCACCCTCTTTTTTTTGTGGCTGGCTCAGCCTGTCCTGGGGGTGAGGCTGGTGCAGCATGTGTGCCAGGGATCAAACCATGGCCCCTGCACCTGCCTAAGCTTGCCTAAGCAGGTGCTTTAGACCACTGACCTATCTCGCCAGCCCTGGGCACCCTCTAAAACCACAGACCTGAGGCAAGTGCTCATTCTCCCTGCCTGACAGGCCCCCATCCCTTCCTCACATCAGATTTAGGACTTTGTTATCACTTCTGGCAACAGATTTTCTTTTTAACGAGTAAAAATTAGAATTAAAACACAAAAATTTACAAGTGATACAGAATTTCACTTAACAAATATGAATTTCACAGTATTTGTTATAATACATAGTGCTGTCTCTCAACCAGTTATTCATATTACCAGACATATGCACGGAAAATTAGAAGAAAAAAAATGTATAAGAAATTAAGAAGAGAAAAAGTACAAACAATTGAAAAAAGGAGATAAAGCAAAGCGTTAACTGCTTCTCTCCATACACCAGCAGAAATGCATAGTACAGTTGTCCAAATCATCCTGCTTATGTACATAGACTAAGCTCTTTCCCCCACACCCTCTCCGGTCCTTCTCAACTCAGAAACTCTTTCCTTTTGACTAAGTTCCTTCCCTTTTTTCAGTCTATGGCACCCTTTGGATTCCATTTCTCTTTCAGATTCTTGCAACAGAGCCCTAGGGAGGGTTTCCTCCTCTTTCTGACGGGACGACTCAGCTGCTGCAGTTGTTCCCTACACCTTCCCTGGTCACCAGTCATGGCTGAGAGGGGCTGATGCAGCAGTAGTAGCAGAGGGGCATCCCAGCCACAATGCCAGGCAGCAGGCAAGGGTGCTACGGGCAGGGAGCTGGGGGGGGGGGGGGGATCCACTCTGATGAACAAGCTGCCAGTGCCACAGCAGATATGAGGACAGGGGCCAAGGGTGTATGTGGACATGCACCGTGTACACGTTGTCAAGGGCCTGGGCATAAGAGCTGGTGTACGTTAAGTGTGTGAAGGGAGTCAACGACAACAGTAATCATCACCAGCATGATGGCACCCAAACAGTGCTGGCCTGGACACTGCCTACACAATTATTAAAGGTACAGAAGTAATACAAAGGAATTCAAAAAACATGAGCAGGGCTGACACACAGTCTGAGTTCTCAAATGCAAAGACACCCTTGGAAGGTGTGGTCAGAAGGTGGGAAACCCTGAGCACATCTGCTCCAGTATAGAGCCTCTAATGTTTCTTGAATGGATTCCCCGAGTAATATTCCCACAATAAAATTCTGATCGCATCGCTCACCAGCTTCAAATTTTGTAGTGGTTCCTTATCAGTTTTAAAAACAAAGCTTGGCCCCTTCGCTGAGCACACAGCCTTGCTGGACCCACTGGCATGACTAACTCTTACTCTAAGTCCAGCTGAAGCAAACGTGAACACGGTCCTGGACCACTCCTGTCAGGCCCATTTCAGGGATCACTGCGTGCTTGTAAAAGCGTCCTTATATCAGATGGTGTGACAACAGCTTGTGAGACTGAGGGCAGGAGATGAGCTCACAGTAACAATAAAGCAACGCCCCATGACCAGAACCATAGTAGCATCTTCTAGTTGAAGAATTTGTTCAGCACTCCCAAGTTCTCAACTGCCACAGGACCCAAAACCAAAACAAGACCAAAAAATCCAGTGCAGAGAATGCCTAATTCTAAAATGAATATAAAGGGATTCTGATACATACTGAACATCCCTAATTCAAAAGTTTTAAGATTCTGGAGCATTTTAAATTTTGGGCTTTCAAGGTAAGTATGCTCAATGAGTAAAAGCTATATACAACTATCCCCAAATTAAAAAAAAAACCCTCAAAACTCTCTAACATATTTGGTCCCAGGAATTTCAGATAAGAAATATTCAGCTTTTGCTATTCAAATATTGTTACTACCAACATAAAGAACTTTCTCAGGCAGAAGATGATGGGTTTTTCCACAGCTGACTCCAAGGGGACTCAATTTTACCTTCAGCCTCTAAGAAAAATTGATGACATATTCTGCTTTTTTCAAATTGGCCTGTAGGAGGCAGCAAATTGTCAATATTGAATTTCTTAAAGTGCCATTTAAATTAACCAACTAGGAAAAAAGAAAAGGAAAAACAGAATGGTAGATAACAAAATCAAGAGCAAAGCCCAGGAGTCATGCCTCAGGAAAAGTGCAGCCCCACATGACAGCACTCTTCATATCCAAATCTGAGCTAAGTGGTCCAAGTGTACCCAGTTATTTAGGTGCAGAGGCTGAGCACCACGTCCAAGGTCATGCCTGCATAGGTGGTCGGTAAAGGTCAAAGAAGATGCTTCAAATTATTGATCTGAAAGTAAGTAAGACAGAAGCTGGTGGCCAGGCGTGGAAGGTATCTAGCAGCAATACCAAGACTATATAAAATAGGACTGGGGAGCTAGCTCAGTGGTACAAGTGCCTGACTGGCAAGCACAAATTCCTGAGTTCGATTTCCAGTACCAGAGAACAAAATAACAATAAAAGACTACATAAAATAAGGTGAAATACATTTTCCTCACTTCCAACAGTCTCCCCAGCCCTGGAAATCCAAATTTTGCCTCATATCCTTTCCTAATTATTGTTCCCCATCTAGTCAGTAACAGCACAGTGTTTAATGTGGAAAGAGAGCTTGGTTGGAGGGAGAAAAAATTATTAATTTCTCATTAGAACTATGAAAGGCATTCTAAAGTACTACTTTACAAATAACTCAAAAAATTCTGGCTTGTTCACTGCTCGTAGTGTTTCTTTTCAGAATATGATCAACACCCTTTCTAACTAACAAAAAGAGGAGCTATGACTGAGGGGTCCTGAATAAAGTCTTCCTTACTGTGTTATAACAGATGACACTGCTTTCTGTGACAACATATTAACTCACAAAGGTAAACAAAGGCTGGTGTCATGGTAAACGCCTGTAATCCCAGCACTCAAGAGATGGAAGCAGGAGGATCACAAATTTAAGGCCACCCTGGACTACAAAGGAAAACTCAGTATCAAAAACAAAGCAATCTGACAACCAACAGGCTCTGAGAGAATAGTGTTTATTTCCATTAAGAAACTGAGTCCTCTGAAGATAAATAATTTACCCAGAGTCACAGAGGCCAGATTAAAACTCTGAAGTCCTGCTCCTTCACATGGACTTTTTCTTAATGAAATACCAATGAGCAGGACAAGACCAATGAACAGGGCCGATTCTTTCCAGAGACTTTTCACACCCCTGGCCTGAAGGTCATTACCAAACCCAAATAAATGATACTTGCATTCATTTGTTCCATTCAGTTATGAATACTTTAAGCTTCTTTCTTAACTTTGTCATTGACTGCAAAGAGACTGCACCCATCTCCAGATCCATGGGAGTTGCAAAGGGTCCTGGGAGGTGAGGTGTTTTAAGTGAGGGAGTGGCCGACATGAATAGAACTCACAGCCAAAGCAGGACTGCTAGAGGCTCAGGTGACAGCCACTGTCTCAGGGGCAGAGACTGAGAAGCAGGCAAGACCCACCATACAGTCTTAACATATACTGCACTTGTCACCTCCCAGGACCTGAGATCCACTGTACAGCTTGTCAGCCAAGCAGCTACCTGGCAGGCACAGTTATCACCTGAACCTATTCCACAGTCTGCACACTGGGTGCCAACGGCTCAGATTATGCCACGTGGACTCCAGAGCTCTCATCCAAGAGAGGCTGCAGCAGGAAGTGGTAGACGAGAACAGGTAAAACAGGCACAGGGCAGTCTTGGGCAAAAGGAATCCAAGCAAAACAAAGAACATCAATGCATTTAAAGAAAACTTTACCCTCTTACTGTAAAAGATAAGTCCCAGGAGAGTTACAGTTAGTGTACATGCCTGAATAAATCTAACAGAATTCCAAAGAGCATAAGGTAATTTTTTTTTTAATTTAGGTGACAAGAAATCAATGATTCTCTTAGCTTAACTGTCAACATTTTTTATCCCTTCATGAAAGATGAAATAACAGGATATCTTACGATCAAAAGTGTCTTAAAGTGAGTGAAACGCAAGACTTGGATGAAATGAAGTACTTCAGCTTGGTGGGAGCTAGGGTACAGGGAGAGCCCTGGGGGGTGGGGAGGGTGAATGTGAAGGGGGAAGATGTGAGGGGGAGAGGGACAGGAAAGGTGACAAGAAGGCTGTGAGAGCTCAGCCCTGAGCAGGCCCCCAGTTCTAGATTGTAAAGTTCTGATGTCATTTTCTCATTTTCCACCTCAGAACCCCCAGTGCCTAGAATAGCACAAGTATCAAAAACATTTTATTCACCCAGATTTACTGGCTCAAGATGAGTCCAGGTAGGTTTCTCTCTTTTCTGCTGCAACCTACCCACCCCCATTCACCATGTATTTCCATGAATTTAAAAAAAAAAAAAAAATAGGCACCGGCTTTTGTGTTCAAATTCAGAACCTGCAATTGAACCATGAGGGCCACAAGCAGCTGATGCACAGCACCAGGTTCTCTCAGGGCCCCATGCTGAGTACCCACGTGCTCACTCCCTCTGCCCCTCCATTCTCCACCTCTGACCTTCACTCCTGTAAAAACCAACTGCTCTGCCTCTGACACCTGTTATGGTGATTAAAACATACATCTGTAGCCATTTTCATATAATTTTAGATCTAAGGCAAATTTGGGATTATTTAATCCAAGCCCTTCATTGTATAAAGGTAAGGTCCCTGAGAAGGGGACAGAATTTTTAAAGGGTAAAAAGAGGCAAGCATGAACTCTGAAAGGAGATAGTACTGTGCTAAGAACTGGGTCCCTGTCAAAGATCAGACTGACTTGCTAACTCCTGTACCTAGGAGAAGATCTACCGGAAAACAAGGCCTTCCCAGAGCTAATTAGTTAAGGTGTGCTCACCCTGGACTTGGGTAAACAACAATCCGACAGCTGCTGCTGATGTGAAATGGAAACGGGACCAGAGGCTCAGAAAGGAGTGCTGTGTGAAGTCCCTGAGCAGGGACTCGGAGACAACAATGTTGCTGCAGGCAGAGACCCTAACCAGGAGACAAGGTTCAAGGTTTGGTGCACCTAAGGTTTCGGAGGGAACACAGCCCCCAAAATGCCTCCGTGTCAGATTTATAACTTCCAGAATAGTGCCACCATGGCTATCTTCTTTTAAGCCTCCTCAGTTTCTGGTACTTTGTTAGGGAAGCACTAGGAAATTAATATGAGCAAGAAAGAACAGAGAACCTCACCCAGACATTTGCTAACAGGGTCACCTTTTACTCATTTGCTGGCTGTTCCTGCCCAGACCGGAAAACCCTTCCATCCCAAATTCACCCAGAGCAATGGGATTTTGAATTGAACCATGTAGTGATGCAAACACATCCCAGACCATTTTTTAAATTATGGGGAAATACATATCACAGTAATGTGCTGTGGAAGCCATTTCAGTGTCCCATTGGTTGGCACCAATTACACACTCACAATGCTGGGCACCCCCCCTCTCTCACACTCTCCAAGCCTGCTCGGTGCCTCTGCGTGATTACTTCTGTGTCTGAGACTCCCTGTCTCCAACTGTCACTGGTTTCCAATAGTCTTAAACTACTCCTGGAGGATGTCCTTGGGACCTCATGACAGAGGCATAGAAGCACCCCTGGCTCCAGGAACAACCTACTGTAAGAGCACCGTGCTAGAACAGACGCTGGGCAGTGCAGCCTCGGGCTTCTGCTCCTTCCCCGCTTGCCCAAGCAGCTTCTACTCAGAAACAGCCTCCAAATACAAGGATCACAGGTAAGCAGACGGGTGAGCCACAAGGAAAGAAAGGACACAGTCTGGCTTCATGATGGACCGCGTGGTTATAGCTTTTTAGGTACTTGTTTTAATCAATGAAGATTTTCCAATTCGAAACAGACACAAAATACCAACTTTTCTAAAGAAATATAAATTCCATCTCATATATCACCTAGACTGATGCTATGTGGAGGTCATGCACCTTCATGATTCAGAAAGAGATACCCTGAGTCATGTTGAGGCACGACTACTGTCATGTAAGGGAGACTGCATTAGCTGGTCCCAGGAAAGTCCAACAAGGACGAAAGCTGATGACAGAAAAACCTAAGGCATCTGCTATGTATCTGTAATCCAAGAAAGAATCTGTGGAAACATAACTGAGCTTGAAAACAAAAACTGCATATACCCGCCCTTTATTCTCCAAAGAGGCAAGGATGGCTGTAAGATCAGCAAAAACTCCAGTTTCCAGATCTCATGTCAGCACAAAACAGAAGAAATCTTCAGCCCTCTTTTTTTTTTAATACCTAGAGACATCCTAAGATATAGTTCCAAGTATCTTTAATGAGAATATTCAAAAGATCACGAGGTAGTTATCCCCGCACAAGCCTGTGCCTACGGCTCCTGCTGTATTCTGCTCTGTTTCTGGATAGAGCAAAATCTGAGAGGAGGGGGGTCTCTGAGGCCCCCACAGCAAGGTGGTTCTCTTCAGCGAAGATGGGCTTCTAGGGACATTTGGAGCCCATTACTCCTGGGGTAGGGGCTCCATGCTAGTTAGGATCCCAACACAAGGTATGAGAACTGGAAACTGAGGCCTGCAGGGGACAAAAGGTGAAGACCGCTGACAAGAGGTGAAGAAGCTCTAGAGACAGCCACTGCCAGTGGCTGGCATTGTCCAGTGCTGGCCACCTGCAGCCAGAGCTGGGGAAACTAGATTTTCAAGGGTATACTGTCCTAAACTTATCCATCGGGAGAAAAGTAAAAGCTTAACGCTGTAGGAGCGGAGTGACTGTCATCACAGCAGCAGGAACCAAAGCCAGGGAGATCTGATCTACTCCCTCGGAGAAACACCAGGGACCCCCAGAGCTTAGCTAAGCAATACGATGGTCACTAAAGAGCAAAGGATGCCCAGACCTGCTGTGCCAGCCCCGCCCCCGGGGCACACTGAGATGGCAATTGAGACTGGGCATGGTGGTGCAACCCTGTAATCCCAGCTCTTGGGAAGCTGTAAACAGGCAGATCACTATAGGTCCCATCTAGCGGTGAGATCCTGAACATCCTGCAGCCCCTTCCCTAAAATGCGAGAGAGAGAGAGAGAGAGAGAGAGAGAGAGAGAGAGAGAGAGAGAGAGAGAGAGAGAGAGAGAGGAGTGGCACTAAAACAAAAAGAGAAAGGCAGGTTGGGAGCCAAGACAGGAGGAGGGTGCTCCTAGGAAGGCAGGGCCCTGCACAGAGGCCAATTTCTCAGCCACTTCAAAAGTCACAGAAAGAGGAGCCAGAAGACAGAAGCAGAGTAGAGCACAGGAGTATTTTCAAAGGCTTCCTTCTATACTTGCTCTCTCCAGAGTCCAGAACTGACCCCACTGAAGCTCCTCTTTAAGAGGGAAGGGGGTCTGCAATCAGTTACTTCCCTGCCATCTCCTCTCCTCACCACACCACCCTCTAAAGATCAAGTGCAACGCTAGCGTTTAGGGCACTCC
Organism: Ctenomys sociabilis; assembly: GCA_004027165.1. Lineage (NCBI taxonomy): Eukaryota > Metazoa > Chordata > Mammalia > Rodentia > Ctenomyidae > Ctenomys > Ctenomys sociabilis. Next base: position 41,866 of record PVKA01018221.1, read on the forward strand.
ATAGAAGCTCAGCCATGGAGACATCGGGGATCCCGGGAAAGGAAGAGTCTTGCATCCTTCAAGTTCCTTTCCAGGAATAAGTTCCACAGCTCGGTTCCGCTCTGGTTTTCATTTCATAAACCCTGGCGGTTTGCTATTTGAGGTCTCTCTGATCATTTTTTTTAAGGGTAAAACAAAATAAAAACTATGAGCTAAGTAAGGCTTGATTGCTCATTCTTCAGAGTTTCAAATACAGCGGCATTAAACTGATTTTTTTTCAGCTGCCCATAATTTCCGAAGTCACTAGCAATAACTAAAGGTGCTCAAAGTCAAGTCTATGTCGTACTGCCTTTTCTCAGAACGGTCTTAAGTGGAAGAGAGAGTCTACATAAACAACACCTGGAAAAATTTCCTTATGGGTTTTCCTAGAAAGAGAGACAACACTGTTGCAGAGGTCAGCAGCTACAAAACGTAAGGGACGGCTTTGAAGATAGAATGCTTGGGTTCCAGAGGAACATAGCACTGGATCAACCACCTCACAGGACAGCCCTTACCCAAGGAGAGGTTACGCCTTGAATGATTAATCTGCTCTCTGTTACCCATTTCCAGAGAGGCCCAGATGCTGTGGGCTACAAGACAACAACCACAGCTCAAGAACTGAGACACGCTCTAGTCCAGCTCAGGTGGGACGTGCTGAGGTAGGGACGCCCCACATTTCGCTGACTCAACATTCGCTTCCATGAAATGTGCTGGAATGTGAACCAGTGCTGTCCAGCTCACTCACTCACTCGTTCAGCAAGTATTTGTTGAGCCACAAATGCCAAGCACTATTCCAGGTGCTTGAGAAAAGAGCAGTGAAAGACAAACTATCTTCCCTTAAGGGAGCTTATATTCCAAATTCTGAAACGTACTATATAGCAGTGTTTTCAAACTATGAGCTGTAAAAGACATCCAGCAGTAGTTGATGAACATTTACAAAGGGCAGGGGGAGGAAGAGAAAATTAAAAAAAAAAAAGTCAGAGCGCATCATGCATAGTGAGGTGAGTCATTTCATAAGAGCCGCATCGCTCACAGACAGCTTGCAAGCCAACAGACAGGCACTGCTGAGCGCGAGCTGGTCATGCCAAGAGAGCAGAAATCCCTGCCTGAAAAGCCACTTTTCCTTCCAGTCCTACTCCCTCCTCCTACTCTTCACTGGGACTAATTCTCAACAGCCCATCCATAAATTCATTCTTACTACATTTGCGTTGCCCAATCATGGGGCATATTGGGCATATTAAAGGAACAGATTCCTTTTTTGGATCAGTGTTTTCAGCTTTTCTGGGAAGATGCCCTTCAAACCCATCTTCCTCATCTGATTAAGAAAATATACCATGACCACGAGCCATGTGAAATTTTACATGGATTCTTTATTTCTGAAACAGGGTCTCCCTGTGTAGTTCAGGCTAGCCTTGAACTGGCTAAACTGGTAGCAATCCTCCTGCCTCAGCCTTCCAAGTTCTAGGATTACAGGCATGGGCCACCATGTTGGGCTTATACAGATTCTAAAGTACTAATCCTAAGAGCTTCACAGAAATACAGAGCACGTAAACACACAGAAGACACGGATTCACTCCCTCTGCATCCACGTTTGATGTCCAAATAGGGCTGCAGACCCCCATGCCCTGATGGATCCCAAGCACAAAGGCTGGCAGTCACTTTCTAGGTCCCCAGTGTGCAGTGTTTCATTATTTGAGGCCCTGCATGAAGCCACGCATGCAGGAACACACCTACAGTCCAACACTCTCAGTAGGGCTGAAGGAAGAAGACCACAGTGCAAGGCCAACAGACCCGACTGCAATCATCGATGTTCTTGCCAGGTGGCTGCTTATGCTGGTTTCCACTTATTTTATTTCTCATCCCCTCTTCTTTCAATCCATGGAAATTACTAAATATGAGCATTCGCCGCAGGTATGTGACGACTTTGTTTTTAGTTGTGACTGTTCATTTGCTCTTTCATAAAATTTTTAAACCCACAATCCCCAGCTCCTTCACAGTGCTACTGCAGCTGTGAAGATAATTCTTAAATGTCTGAACTCCGTGTCTGTGAGTGGAACTGGGATGTGAGTGGCGGTGAGCAGGACATGGGGCTTCTTCCTGGGTTCCCAGTGCCTGATGTCACAGGACAGCAGCTCTGACCTCCACAGGCTTTTCCCTTCGCTATGCAGGCTCTGTGATGGGAGGCCAGTCCTGCCTCCTACTCCTACCCCATGTGTGCTGCGCTGATCTTGGGAGAGAGGAACCCCAAGCCCCTTATTATGCATCCCAGGTGGGCTACACAGAAAAGGTGGGAAAGTCCATGAAAGAGCAGGCTGTGCTAATCCCACTCCCCCACAGATGCAGGATGCTGCCTACCACCCTCACTTTCAGAGAGCAGCTGGAGCCCTTCCTGGAAATCCAAGCTGCACAAAGGTGGTACCCAACT
>PVKA01018222.1:0-44194 GCA_004027165.1 Ctenomys sociabilis
CCTCTCATCTCAGCTTTCCCAGCTGTGGGATTACAGGTGTGTGCCACCATACCCAGTTTTGATTGCCAGCATGGCATACCCAGAGTAGGGCTGGCCAGGCATGCAGTACTGGGGATTGAACCAGGATCCTTGTGTTTGCCAGACTGGTGCTTAGATTGCCTAGGTATCTCCCCAGCCTGGTCTATGAATGTCTTTTTTAATTAAACGTGTTTGTTGAGTGCAGCATATTGTTGGATCTTGCTTCTTGAGCCTTTCTGCCAGTTTGTGTCTTTTGATTGGTTAATTATATATATATTTGTCATGTTATTTTCCTGTTGTTGGATCCCCCCTTTCCCTTTGTCTAATTGTTTGCCTTACCTGGTGGATTCTTTCCGTTGTGGTTGATGGAGTTGTAGTCCTTGTTATCTCTCTCTAGAATGTCCTTCAAAACATTATCTCTTTCTAGAATGTCCTTTCAAAACATTCTGGAGTGCTGGTTTGGTAGTAATAAATTTCTTCAGATGGTCTTTGTCATGGAAGTATCTTATTATTTCTCCATCATGTTTGAAAGAGAGTTTTGTGGGGTATGTCCATCTGGGTTGAAGGTTGTTTGCCTTAACTTAAAATATTTCACTCTAAGCTCTCCTTGACTTGGGGTTTGTGGTGAGAAGTTAGCTGTGATTCTCCTTTACAGGTATGTGGGAAAACACCCAGACTGTTTCAAAGCTCAGTGGCACCTAAGGATGCTTACAGACATGATCCTACTTTTTTAGCCCAGATGCACCTTGGGATAGTTGTGTGACAATGGTTTAGCATAAGCACATATGCATGCACTGGTTATGGCACTATCCAAGAATGTAAATATGAGATAACAACCTGCATAAGAATTATACAGTGTTGTTGCTGGTATCTTGCACATATGTGTTGGGACCTCACTTGTGAAAATCTCACCCCCCAACTTTGGTCAGGCCAACAAGGTGATGTATTTCTTTTCCTTAACAGCTTCTAAGATTCTACCTTTGTGTTGAATTTCTGGAATCTTGGCTATGATATGTCTGGCTATAGATTTTGTTTTATTTTTCTTTTTTTGGTTAGAAAAAAGGAGTTCTATATGCCTCTCTTACTGTATGTCAAAAATTCTTTCCCAACCATGTTTGTTTTCTGTCATGATAGCTGTGAATAGATTTTTGTGCTATCACTTGCATTTTTATTGATTCCAGTCAATCTTTTTTTTATCTTTAAATATCTTTATTTCCATTTTATAAGTAGTCATTCAAGGGATTATCTTTATATATTAAGGGCTCATTTTTCAACTTTATTACATTAAAGGTAATGAAAAGGTAATGCAGTACACATACAATATTACTAATGATTAAATAAATACACCAACATTCATCCAACACAGTAATAACCTGGGGAAATTAGACATTTATTCCACTGACAAATATGTTACATATTTAAACATTTTTAAATAAATTTGATTCCAGTCAATCTTAAGCTATTTTTTCTTTTCTTCATCTAGAAGATGCTGTACTAATTTATCATGGTCTCTCATTATTTTTAAAAAATCTTTCTTTTCATGATCGCTAACTGCAGTCCCACTTCTATATCTCAAATCCTGTCCTCACATTGGCTTAATATGCTATGGATATTTTTAATGGAATTCTTATTCTCCTAGATATCTTTTTGAACCTGAATTATGGATTCCATTTCTTTCCTATGCTGAGCATTCACAGCTTCCATAATTTTCTTAAGCTCCTTTATTTTCTTGTCTGTTTCTACTCTAGAGTCCCTAAGAATGGGTTTAACTGTGGACACCATCTCTGCAGCTATCTGAGAAATTATTTATGATTTGATTTTTTCCTAGAGCCTCATTCAATTGCTTTGTTGTTACCCTTCTAGAAAGGCCAGGTGAGTTGTTTTCTGATTGACACCTCATTGTCCCTGGGTTAGGTTTGCCTTTAGCGAATTGGATGGTGGGTTGCATCTTGTTTAAGTGTCTTCTCATTTGCTTTCTTTTTTTTAGTTCAATTCTAGGGAGATGCTTATAAATTGCCTATTGTAGGTCATTTCATTGCTAGTATTTAGAACCTATAGGATATGACTAGTTCTCTGAGGTATCTTCTAGGTATAACTGATTTTTGAGTCTGTTGCAAGATCCCATCTCTTCAATTTTGAAGGGATGAGAAGTTGTTGCCTGGTTGTCCCAGCCCCTGGTTCTTGGGCACTGTGGCACAGTATTTTCTATGACCACTGAACCCAGGTGTGGTGGTGCACACCTATAATCCCAGTGCTGGAGAGGCTGAGATAGGAGGACCACTATGAGTCTGAGCTGTGTATCAAGACCCTGTATCAAATAAATGATCAAGAATAATTAAAATGGTACCATCAACGATAACAATAGCATCAATCATATCCTAGAAGATGACAAACTGAGGTAACCATTAGCTTTCCACATTTAACCATATGAACTACATTTGTGGTTATATCACAAAATGTAAAGCAAACTAGAAAATTACATGCAGTATGTAAGTCCTTAGTAAGTCAATTTTACCCTCTGAGATTAAAATTTAAAAGGGGTTAGGGGGAAAAATAGAGAGGCAGAAGAAGAGGAAGAAAGTAGAAGCTGGAGGGCAAAGGAGATCACACTAACTTTGGGAAGCTGGTGCAGAAAATTGAAGGGAAAGAGAGAGGGAACAGATGAAAAGAAGAGCAGATCAGAACAACTGCACAGAGGCTAGAAACCATGTTCGCACTCCTAGAAACAAGACCAATCAATGAAAGAGAAAAAATAAAAACAAAAACAAACCTACCACTAACACTACAACAAACAAACAAGTAAGAGAGAGAGGAACAAAATGTCCAGATGACATGTGGAACTGTTTTGATCCAACTGACTGATCAAGGAAGCCAGGAGTAGCCGTTTGGTAGAGCAGTGAATGATCTCAGCGAGCTGGCGCTTCTGACCAAGACCAGACTCATTGGGCCTACAGCCATCAGCACTCCTTCTGTGGTCCTGAGCCCAGCTAGATGCCACTAGATGGAGCCCACAGCTTCTCTGAGTTCTGAGCTCGGGGTGCCCATTCCAAAATGGCTCCCGGCCAACTGCTCCCTGGACCCCATGGCTGAGTCCTCGGCCCTCACTGCCCGCTAGTGCAGTCCTTGGTATCCACTGCCCCCCTCCTCTGCAGTGTCTCTCCGTGGAGGCCTCTGGGGTCACCAGCATTCACTCTGTGTCCACAGGCTTGCCCAGTGAGTGAGTCCCACCTCGGGGAGGAGGCGCTGCCAGCTACCTCCTTCTTTCTTGCAGTTTCTCTCTCTACTCTCCCCGTGGGCTTTAATTTGCACTTTAGGTCCTTCCTCAGTCCAGGGACCCAATTCCATCTGTCCTCACATTCCAGCATCTGGATGGCAGGACCCAGACGTTCTGTCTGCAGTGCTCAGCACTCTGCCATCTTGGTCTCTCTCCCTACTGTAATACATTTTTTAAAATGTGAACATTCACTATGTGTTTTGATCACTTTTTTTTTTTTTTATTTTGCATCTTAGGACAGGGTCTGTAGGGTCTCACTGCAAAGATTGGATTCATAGTGATCCTCGTGTTTACAGCCTCTCAAGTGCTGGGATCATAGGCACATGCTACCATGTCTGGAATCTTGATCACTTCTTGAATATACAGCTATTGTACCTGTTAGGTTAAAAGAATGAAACTGTTAAATGTGAATATTTAAAATATTGCACACTTAGCGAGGGATAGTTATTGCCTCTACCTATAATCCCAGTATTCAGAGGGCTGAAAAGAGGATCTCTTTGGGTTCAAGGCCAGCCTAGGTGTTCAAGACTAGTCTTGGCTACATAGTGAGACACTGTCTCAGAACAAAAACAAAAACAAAAACAAAAACACCCCAAATTATAAACTTCTGTGTTGGCAGAACCTCACTTTTAAAAATTAAAATATGCCAAGAGTGCTTCCCCTAAAGTGGAAGGATTGGCAGATTGATAACTTCATGCAAAAGGATGAATTTTGATCCTTATGCCACACTGTACACAAAAACTAAATAGACCATAGACATAAATGTGAGAATAAACTATGAAATTTCTGGAATAAAACACAGAAATAAGTCATGGGGGGGTCTTAGTTTAGGCAAAGATTTCTTAAGTAAGACACACAAAGCATGAATTATAAAAGAAAAAAATGATTAAATTAGACTTCAACAAAAGTTAGTGTCTTCAAAAAACATAAAAAAATTAGAACCCTAGACTAGTGAAAATATTCATACACTATACATCCAACAGAGAAGTCATATCTGCAATCTGTAATTCTTGTAACTTAACGATATGACAATTGAACTAAAAAATAGGATTAAACATTGGATTGAACACTTCACTAAAGAATGTACACGGGGGTGGGGATGCTTAGCGTAGAGCACTTGCCTAGCATGAGGCAGGCCCTCGATTCTATTCCAAGCACTGTTAAAAAAAGATGTTGAACATCATTAGTTAAAACCAGAGGGGAATACCACTACACATCCTCTAGATTACTAAAATTAAAATGACAAAAACTTGCATTGGCAAGAATATGGAGCAACTGGAACTTGCATACACTGTTGGAGAGAATGCAAAATAGTAATGTCACTTTGGAAAACATTTGGCAGTTTCTCTTGTAAAGTTAAGCATAACCTCAACATAATTCCCAGCAATTTTGTTCTACACATTTACCCAAGAAAACAGAAGTTGTGTGTCCACACAGAGACTTGTGTGTGAATATTCACAGCAGCCTTAGTCATCAAGTTCAAAATATCTTTGAAGCAGCCCAAATGCCCATCACTAGTACATAAATGAACAAACTGTAGAATGTGTATACTGTGCAATGCTACTCAGTAGTGCAGAAAGGGGGAAATATACAAAAACATGAATGACCTTTAGAAACACTGCAGTAAGTGAAAGAAAAGAGCTACAAAAGTCTAGGTATTATACCAAAGCATCATTATACCAGTGGAATATATGATGTTCTTGCAATGTTATATATAGATATTCTTAAAAAAAAAGCTGGTGGTGATGTGGAGGTGACACCACTTGCAGGGATACCTGGGGTAGGACAAGAGTTAGCAGGTTGGTGTGGTGACTCTGGATTCACCTTATGAGATGGGGATGAGGGGTGGGTAGAGAGGAAGGTATGCACAGCTAAGGAACTATGCAAAGATGGCTTTGCATCCCAGCTTTGTTAGGGTCGAGGTGTGTACTGCTGGGCAAGCCAGCTTCTTGGGAAGTAAGGATAAAAATCTATACCCAGAAAAGTGAGAGAGAAACTGGAGCTGTAAAAAAATGTCTCAATGCCAGGAGTGAGGTAGTGCTCTGTAAGTTATCTCAATCCTATATCTTTCAATTGGTTTCTTTCTCTTGAATCTCATTGATTTTAGTCTTGTCCCTTCCTACTGTCTTGCTTACAATGCAGGCACAAACCAAAGCTGGATCAAAATGCACCTTCCGGCCAGCTTCTTCTCAATACCAGCCCATTCTGGGTCTTCCTTTGGCATGCCTGAGCTGCTAACATCCCTTGTGACCTTGGACAGGTCAACTTCCTTCTCACGAGTTTTCTCTGAAGTGAAAGATCTTGGGCCAGATGATTGTTGTCTACAGTTTCAGCCTTCACTCCTGGATTTTAGACAGGAAGAACTCACAAGCACTTGTCCATGCAGATACGCAGAAGCCTTGGGCCGTGGCCTTAGGCCCAACACTAAGTGGCAGGGGGGCCTCAGGAAAGTCTCTGGGAGAGAAGCATGGAGAAGCCCAGGTAGTTCCAGTTTCTACTTCCCCTCACAGCGCCAGTCGAGCGGAGCGCTGTGTGGTGGTTGGGCACTACCCCTTCTCAAAGGAAAATCATTTCCCAGGCCAGGGTTCAGATGTTCCAAACCAGAGGTGCCAGTTTGCCCTGAAACACTCCATCTTCTTGAATTTCTGATTTTCAAAGGCTACTGCCATATGATTTCTATCAGGATCAGATATCAAGGCAAAGAGGAGAAAAAACCATCTAGCTGCCTCCTGAGGGAGCTGTACATTTGAGAAAGTTTTACTGAGTGGGAAATCCAGCGTGGACTTGGTTCCTCCCTTATTTGTATTCGTTTGGACAAGGGAGACATTTCATATGTGAATAAACTGTTGTGCAGGGAGTGTTTCAGATCCTGGCATTCTCAGACACAGTCTTGGCCAGCCTTCTTAGACTTCTCTCACAGCATGAAGTGGTGTATGGTCTCTGTATTGACACATGAGGGGCCAGCCTTGTCTCACGTAGCAGGGAGGGGCATGGCACTCTCAGAATGCCGAAGGGCGGGGCTGACTACTTCACGAGTGCTTTGGTCTCCACCCGCTTGCAGCACCCACCAGCAGGGAGGAAGTCGTAGAGTGACATGGTTGACTCTGTGACTATAGCTGTAGAACAAGCTCTTGCAGCAGGAGGCTGAGCAGTTTCAGGGGAAGGATCCAAAGGGAGGGAGGCCAGGTCTACTTAGATCCCAGTTTATAGAGTTTTCAGTCCATCAGCATCTGGCTTCAAGTTATGGTGGCATGGCAGACAGGTGTCACAGAGGAAAAACAGTTCATAGAGGGCAGAACCCATAGCTCTTTCCATCCCTTATATCCTGTCCTGGTTGCCTGGGTGGTTAGCACTCACATCCTTCATCCTAGCGCCCCTGAGCCAGCACTGCACTGTGAATCAGTCCCCATATCCCGTACTCTAGTACCACACTTCCAAAAAAGCTCCACCTATGACTACATGAGGTTTTTTTTTTTGTTGTTTTCGTCTTTTTGAGACAGGTTCTCGCTATGCAGTTCAGGCTGGCTTTAAGCTCACTTTGTAGCTCAGGCTGGTCTTGAACTCACAACAATCCTCCTGCCTCAGCCTCCCGAGGGCTGGGATTACAGGCATGCGCCACCACGCCCGGCTCCATGAGGTTTTTTTTTTCTAGATAACAAAATTTAATGTTCAATATTTATGATTTCTACCTATACATAGTGATGCAAGGTACACTGGTTGATACGTTGTGTCTCCTTGGCTGGATTACCTGGGTGGTTCCACAGCCTGAGCCATGGGGCCCTGCTCCATAGGCCAGGGAGGGCTCACCCTGGGATGGGGTGAACCCAAGCCAGAGTGACTCAGCACAAAATGGGTGTATAAAGGGATTGAGGAAGGGGTTAGCATTTTACTTCCTTGGAGGAACTTTAGTCTTTGAAGTCATCTTGGACTTCATCTCCTGGCCTCTAGTGTGGACTCTTCAGCCTCCCACTTAGATCCTTTAGCTTCCATCACAGATTCTTCAGCCTTCTGTTACACACCCATTGGTCAATATCAGTGAGACTTGCATCGAGCACTGCTGTGAGCTTCAGACCTCAGGTCTGAATCCTTCAGTCTTGGGTATGCAGACGCCCTCTGCATGCATCCTCATCCAACTCTGTGGCTGACCATCATAATAAGCCAATCTTACAGTTTCTTATACATGTGTGTATCTTATGCTATGTCTGTTCCTTTTATTATATCAATTCCTCTAGTAAAACCCTGACTAATACAGAATATGGTACCGGGAGTGGCTCTAGAGAAGCAGAGTATAGTGCTGGCATTTTTCATGTCTTTATACTACCTGCAGTTGGCTCCAAGATTTGATGAGATCTAAAGACACCATGGTCTCTCCCAATCTTACTGAGCATATTGATACTCTTCAGTGTGAGCTGTTTAAAGTAATATGCCACATTAATATATTTGATTATCCTAATTCACCACTTGTGAGTGAATTAGGAATTTACTGATTCCATACACAAAAATTTTGAACATCTTTGGTGGAGTGTCTCAGTTACTCTTTTCTCATCATTGGGACAAATACCTAACACCCAAAATGAAGGAAGGAAAGGCTTATTAGGCTCAGAGTTAATGGAGGTTACAGTCCATAGTCAGCTGGCTCCAAGGCAGAATGGCACAAGCCAGAGAGCAATTTTTCATGGTGGTGACAAAGAACAGAGAGGGAAGGGAGTGCCATCAGCTCAGGCAGCTAGCTAGCAATTCATCCCTCCTTACATTATAACACAAATTACCTGCCCCAGGGCAGGTGCAGCAACCACACCCACAGCAATTATTCACAAACTCCAGAAGCCACCCCAGAACTGCATGAGGCTTTGGGAAGTACTTTTTTTTTTTTTTTTTTTTTTTGTACCAGGAATTGAACTCAAGGCCTTGTGCTTGCCAGGCAGGTACTTGTGCCACTGAGCTATATCCCCATCCCTACATGAGGTTTTTGGGGGAACATCTAAATACAAGCCATAACACACAGTAATTTCTGAATTGTCCTGATGCAACAACCCCAAATTTTAGACCATCATTTTGTTTCTGATGGGTACAGACTTTGTAAAAAGACCACGTACTTACACAGGCCTGGGTCCAGATTTCAATTCTTTCTTTTAGGAAGAAAGAAGTAAATAAATGTAAACTATCGAGTGTACTACTTTGTATGTGGTAGCTGCCTTGTTAATGATGGCTTTTCCTACAGTTGTTTTTAGAATACCCCTCTCTCCCAGAAAGTATCACGCACACAAAAACTGCTTTGGATACATGACTCATTTCACTAGACCTATAGTTCTCAAAGTTGGTACTCCAACCAGAGGTATCTGGGAATTGCTTAGAAGTACAAATTCTCAAGCATCACTTTGGATCTACTAAGTCGGAAACTGGGGCCAAGGCTCAGCAATCTGTTTTAATGAGCCCTCTAGGTAATTCTGAGCACACTTAGGTTCGAGAACAACTGTACTTTGTTTTGAAAATTTGAGCTATGAGAATTTAAAATTGTTTATTGTAACATATTAATTGGTCTCGCTCTGTGCATCAAGTTTGAAGTGATGCAACTTTCCCCAAATACATACATCATCATGATTTATATTATTTCAGAACTGTTGGGCTGAGTAGTGTTTTTTCAATTAGTATCAAGATGGCTTGGGCAGCAGACAACAGAAGATACTGACTGAAGCTGGCTCAAGGAAAATGTATTAGTCCGTATGCTACGGATCCCACAGGGTGTGCATCTAGTTTTTGGCTGTTCTGGGATTCTGTCTGTGGAGGAATATGAGTGCCATGCTGATTATCCTCAGGATGGTGTGTAATGGATGCCACACTTGATTACTTTGAGAAAGAATCCTGTTTCCATGACTTTTTCTTTTAGGAAACAGAAAGCCTCTCATGAGATTCTGGAATGTTCCCACTTTCAAATCAGTGACTGATGAGATACAAAGAACAGGACTTACTGATATCATTCTTGCAGGAGATTTTATAGGCTGAATCATCCTCATTCCTCTCCCCACATATTCAAAATTCATGTGTTAAAGTTCTGTTCCCCAGGACCTCAGAATGTGACCTTATTCGGAAGTAGGGTCCTTGCATGAAATTAGGTGGAGTCATACTGGAGTAGAAGGGTTCCTAACTAGATACGGCTTCTGTAGCACATATGAACACTGACCCCCACTCAAAGAGGGGCCTTCAGAATCCTGGCTATGTGTCCAGTATCTTTGGACAAAGTACCTAACTTCTCTGAACCACCAAACTGTGAGATCACCACTTAACTATGAGATAGTATATCACTTTTTAGCATAACATAACATCCTTCTCTCAGCCCATCTTAGAGAACATCTTCCAGTTTGCTCTGTGCTTCTGTCCTTTAGTTCCTTCTGACCACCACAATGAGAGAGTTGAGTTTGTTCCTACAGAAGTGATCGCATGGAATAGGTCAAAGGAAAGGAGAAGGTGAAGGGAAGGATGAGAACCTATTTCATAGGCAGGAGGCCAGGCCACAGAGGAATGGGAAGAAGCAATTAAAAGTGTTGAGAAGGCATAGGAGCTAGAGAGACAGAATTTTGAGAACTTTTAGCCTTCCAGGGGCTTCAGAAAGAGTGAAAGTGTAAAAGAATCAGGAAGGAGCAAAAATAGGCTTCAAGGAGATTTTCTAGGGGTTGGAGATTAGGTAGCATTTTATATTTTCAAAAGGTACCAGTAAGGAATGGAATTCCTAAACTCTGCATAGAGAATGAAGTGGGATGGAAAATCATCCTTTTGAAAGAATTTTTAAAAATTATAAGCAGCATTCCACTAAAAAAAAAACAAACACCCAGCAACAACCTATCAAAGAAAAGGTACAACTTCTTCCCATACGTTCTAAAATGTGGTGTTCAAAGAATGGAACAGAGAAATCTGGCTTGATTTTCCATGACTTGTAAATTTGCCTCATAAATCCTTCTGATGGAATAAGATGCTCCAATCCGGAAAGAAGAGAAGCAACACAGGGCTGCTGGTTTAGACCCAAGAGAGCTACTTACATATACATTTTAAATAAACAATAATTATCCAGTAAATACCTCATGAAATATTTGAGAAGTACTTTACTAAAAGTTTACTTGCTGTTTATCTCACATTTAAGTTTAAGTTGGAGTCCTGCTAAATTATTATTTTGAAGAAATAGTTCTACTTTATTAGAAACAGATTTTGAAAGGCTGAGAGCACATAGCAGGTAGAAGGTGAGATTTTTCTTTCCTGGATGATGGAAAAACTTCTGTCTGTAGGCCAACTTTATGTGTGTGTGTGTGTGTGTGTGTGTGTGTGTGTCTGGCCCAGCCCACCCTGGGGCAGTGTGCCATGTGGTACAGAGGATCCAAACACCTTCTCTGTGTTTTTTAAAGCTTGCCTAAGCAGGTGCTTTAGGCCGCTGAGCTATCTCGCTGGCCCTGTAGGCCAGCTTTTGCATTGAACTGATTCAAAGGTACAATCCAGGGAAATTTAGAACAAAAACAGGGGCTGGGGAGATGGCTCAATGGAATAAGCGCTCCCCTGGCAAGTGCAAGGGCCTGAGTTCAATCCCCAGTTCCACAAAAAAAAAATAAATAAATAAAAAATAATATATATATATACATATGAACTGAAACACCTAAGATTTCTGCTTAGCCCAGAAAATACTTGACAAAGTCAATCTGAAGACTTAAAATCAAGAGAAATTATTTTGATTCTCTGTAAGTGACAAGGAAATTCCATTCTAGTGCTGGAGGGTGTCCAGGGTTCCTTCTTATGCAGCTCCTGGGTGGTAAAAGTTAGAGTGAATGGTCTAGCTGGCTGGGCTGGATGTCGGCAGTGTGTTTGGGATCAGGACTTCTGACTGGCCATGACCAGACTTTGACTGGCCACGACCAGTTGTGTTATTTGGTGCTCAGGATAGAACTCAGAGACTTCTTCATACTAGGGAAGGTACTCCACCATTGAGCTCCATCCCAGCCATGTTATTATTATTATTTTGGTTGAATCTCGCAACACAGACTGAGGCAATGATCGGGCATTCTGCGTGTAATTTAAAAAGGCAAACCCAAAACCCTCAGGTAGAAGAGGCTTCTATCTACTTACACGCTCTCCTTGGATATAAGACTCACCACTCCAAAGGGGTGTTTGAAATGCAGACTTTCCAGAGTCTGAGAGGAGCTGCCTGGGGATTGGACAACACTTAGGTAGAGCAAGAGCCAAAGCCTTTCAGGCTTCCCCTCATTTATAAAGGAGCTTCATCACCCTGTGGTGCCCATAGACTGCAGTGTTCTGGGCAGACTTGGATTACCACACCTTCAGAATTTAGAGAAGGTGACCAGGCTGTAGACAGCAGGGAATGGAGACAGTAAAAGGTGTTTTCAGAGCCATTTACATTATGTAGTGAGCACAACAGAGAGGAGTGCATTAAAATATAAAAGCGAACAGTGGTGTGGAAAGCAAGGGATAGGTGAAGAAACTCATTTGGAAGGAAGTTCAAAGGATGAAAGAAAAGTCACTCTGATCATTGTGAAGCAGTTGTTTTGTCCAATTTCTTGTACCAATGAAAGAAAATGAAAAGGAAGGAAAAATGCCTCCTAGATAGTTCATTAACTATACTTTTGGGGACTGAGAAAGGCTGAGGAGATAATCACAGAAATTAGAAACAAAAATACAATCATTCAAGAGCAGTTATTTCATTGTTGTTTATAAAAATTAATGAAACTTGTGCATAGTCAGGATTGGTTGAATACATAGTGGAAATTTACAAAGTGAAACACCATGTGGTGGCAGTAAATAGATTTAGATTTGCTATTTCTGAGGAGAATAATTAGGCTCTGAAGCAGCATGAAGAAAACCCTTCTGATGTTAATTTGTCAACCTATGATCATGTGACCATGTTTGGCAGGGTGTTTCTAATTTTTACCCTTCTCTGCATTTGGATTAAATGTTTCTATATAGAATATTTATTGTTTTAGTCTTTTAAATTTAAAGACTTTTGTCTTCTTGAAAAGAAAAGAAAATGAAAGCTATAGATCCAACAGCCCTCCTTGGGCCAGGGGACTTTTGAGGTAACTGAAGCAGTCTGGCATACAACACACCAGAAGAGAAGACAGTGGGCTGAGTTCATCTCATAAAGACTGGCTGAACACCCGGGGGCAGCTGCCTTCTCAAGCCCTGGGGATGCTTTTAGCGACAGTGGCTTGGCTTTGTGTGACCTTGGCCAGCTGGACAGGCAGCTGACGGAACTCTGAAGTTCCACTTGCTGAATTATTTCGAAAAGTAGAATTAGGCTGTGGAAGAGAGAACCCACAACTTACTTATGGGTCAGGCAATCTTGGGTAATGATTTCTCCTCCATAGCTTCAGTTCCCTTGCCCGTAAAATTAATGGAACATACACTATAGGACCATCATGGGGCTAAGATAAAATAACGCAGATGAAAGCTACTTAATAAATGTCAGGTCGCTCCTCAGTGTCTTTCCATTGGGCTGTTAACATTAGACTTGCATTTTATTATCGTTGGGGCCTTGGATCGAGGGCAATTTATGTGGCCATGTGGTGGGATAAAGGCCTTCCCTGCCCACCTCCTTACCCACCCAGCCAGCCTCCAACATCTCTAGAAGCTTACTGTTGCTTGTAGGAGTTGAACAATTTGAGTATTTGTTTCCAGAACTTGATTTTTCTGGGCCATTATCTTATTTGATAAGTGAGAAACAAGAAAATACTATTGTAATTTCTCTGAATAGAACATGATAAACAGTTGCCAGAAAATCAGAACAAAGAGACCGCGTTGACTTCAGAGGCTCGCAATCAGCATCGAGAGGTCAGACCGGCATCTGTCATCTCAGGTGGAAATGTGCTTTCCATGGCCTCTCAGGGCAAGCCACTGTGCTTTTCGTCTCTGAGTTTTGGCTGAGGTGAGCAGCAGATTCAGCCTACTGAATCTGGGGTAAAACTAGGTTAGTTACAGCAGCAATTTAGATGTTCAAAACCAGGATGAATTAACCACTTCTCTCTGCTCTTTTTTTTGAAGGGACACTTTGAACAAGGGTATGGTAGAAACATTCTCTCTGGAATCTGTTTAACACTTGATTTATCAGCAAGAGATTGTTCGTAAGGATGGAGTTCTGGAAACATTAAAAACAAAAAGAATAATTTTTTTGGGAGCAGCATTAGTATACTAATGAAGGGAGCTTGAAGAGCTGGGCTCCAGTTCAGGTACAATGTATATGGCCAAGGGATCTAGGAGGAAATCAGAGCAAACAAACATCGATACACAGTCCAGGCAATGTTCTCTCAAATTACTGTTTTTGGCTATAAGAAGTGAGGGTTAAAAGACAGGTGTTTTGAAAAAAAGCAGCTGTCCCAGTGAACCAAGACAGGATAAGGATGATAAGGATGCAGGCTTCAGAAGTTTTTAAAAAGGAAGAAGAGCCATTTCAAACTTTCCCAAGTCAGAATTCCCTGACCAGATGAGTTATCTACCGGGATGAGTAGGTGTGGACACCGGCTTGGCAATATGGTGCCCAACAGAAGCATCCTCTGCATGAGAGAAGGCAACAGGGAAGTGTCTAGGGTCTGCATCACGGCCAAACACAATCAGGAAGCGTTGGTGTGACTGCATCTACATCCACCAATGGCGCAAGTTACTCGGTCCATCTTGTGAGCGACTGCGTGTGTATGTGTGTGTGTGTGTGTGTGTGTGTGTGTGTGAGAGAGATAGAGAGAGAGAGAGAGACAGAGAGAGAGACAGAGACAGACAGACAGACACAGATGGAGGGACAGAGACAGAGCCAGAGACAGAAACAGAAACTGAATGAATGTGTGCTTGTACATATACACATTAAGTGAAATGAGAACAGGATTGAGAAATTCTGAACAATCGCCCAATTAGCTGTCCTTGCAATTATGGGAATGTGACATTCAGTTAAAAATGCAATAATCATTTAAAACTAAATTGCCCATTTTGAAAGCGCCCTCCTGGCTCAGTCGTCACGCCAACTGCTTCTTGAGTGTTGCCTGCCTGCAGTGTTGAAGAGGTTGGTCACAATAGTCTCCCTCATGTGAAGTTGAGTCAGCTTTAAAAACAAAGTTGAAACCAGGGAGGGGGAGGGTTGAGGGCTGGGGGAGGGTGTACTCAGTTGGGTTCCTTTTCCAGCAATTTCCTAGCCTGGAGGCTGACCCCATGGGGCTGCATCAGAGGGAACACTACAGGGGAGAGGCCAGCAGGGCTGGGAACTCTGTCTGAGAAAGGACCTTGACGTGCAGTCAGCTCAAAGTCCTTTTTCCAAGCAGGGTGGTGAATGGCAGAAGTGAAAGACAAGTACACAGGGACACATGGCAGGCTCCAGAGCCCTAAAAATATTAAGCCTCTGTTGGATTCTTACCACCATTTCACACTGGCATCCTGAAAAGTGCAAGAGGGCAGAACTTAAAAATTCTTCTTCCTCTTTGACTTCAAGTGTCTGCTCTTATGGACTGACCTGCTTGGTCACGCATGCTGAATCTGCAGGACACACAAGAGTCTCAGCTCTCTGGCGTGACCACCCATGAAGGGAGCACCAGCCAGAATACAATGGAATCTACTGTTCCAACATGCATTATTCTCACACTTCAGAGCTCAGGAAGAAGGGGCCAAAGAAAACCAGATTTTCACAGGCCCCAGGGCCTGCTTTTGGCCAGTTCTGCGTCTTGTGGTAGCTCAGATCCCAGAGCTCTTGGAGGCTCTGTTCCCAGTGAACACTTAATGCATGCTTGAGGGGCTGCCATGGCTGTCCTGAGGAGTCCCCAGGACCCACACTACTGCACTGGGAGATCCGATGTCTGTCATGTTGCAGGTTGCAAGCCAGACCTTCCTTGGAGCCAGAGGGCTTTCAGATATGGAATTAGGGGTTAGCATGGGGAGGTTAGCATGGGGAGGTTAGCATGGGGGAGGGGTGTGGACAAATGACTTAAATGTCCTGACCTTTGTGGACCCTTATCTGTAGCCTGGGGATAAAAATGGAATCAACTCTGCCTGAATTATTGTGAAGACTAAATGAACAGATCCACTAGAGGACCTCAGCAGAGCCTGTCAGGAGCCTGACACATGGTGGATACGCCAAATGCTAAGAGATCTATAATATGCTAAATGTACTACTCCTTTCAAAAAGGTGACTGTCAAGACTGCAACTCTCAGAAAGAATCCCCCAGCTCATTAGCCCTGTACACAGATCTGAAGCCTGACTGCTGAGGTGCAGACCGACTGAGCCTACCTTTAAATTTACCTTCCACATAGCCTTTTTCCCTAATATGGCTCTAATCCAAAGCATTAGATATGCTATCGAGAGCCATGGACCATAGGACACAATGGGGGGCTTCCTGCATGACCAGGGTATATCTCAGAGTTAGGACGTGGCAAGCCCCTGCCTCCTTGTGAGGATGGGGCTGGAGCACAGGAGCCCCTTCACCTGAAGATCAGTCTTCTCTTTTGCCTGCCCAGGCTTACTTAGGACACCTCAGACCTTTAAGAGGGTTTTCTCCCCAGAGATGATGGACCCCAGGACAGGAAGAAGTGTAAAGCTGGGCAGGCAGGCAAAGCTTCAATGCAGTCTTAATGGATGCATGGCACGTGATGAGCGTTCCCAGGGGTTCAGAGCTGTGACATCCTCTAGTTTTATGAAAACCCATGGCCCCTTGCAGGAGGGTCAAGCATTAGCTTTTCTGTTCAACAGGAGGGCTCAGAGAGTTTAAGCCCAGCTCTCATAGTCCCACAGGGAGAAGAGCTGCAGCAACAGGGTCTTCTACCTTCATGTCTACTTGGAGCTGGTTTGTGGTTCACCATTCTATGGAGGCCTAGTGTACAAGAGGGAAGTGAGGGTGATTGATGCTTTTGCTCTGTGTACAGCTGGTAAGCAAATTTTCACTAGGGATAAATCTACATGGAATGTCCTAGAACTTTGGTGCATGGCTATTTATTCTTCTCGAGCCCAGCCCTTAACCAACAAAGCAGCTCCTTTTCATCCCCCACCTCCACTTTGCCCTGCCATCAGCCAGATTCCTACTGACAGGCTATTCTTTGACCTGTTTTCCCTTCCCACCTCAGTGAGACCATTACGCCAAGACCCCTAGCACTGATGTCAGTAATGACAGAGTCCTCCTGACATGAGTATGACAGGTAAAGTCCTCCCACTGTGGGGAGGAGAGAGGAAGAGAATTCTTGGGTAGAGAGGCTGAGGAGCCCTCCCCAAGGCATTAAGTGAACAAGAGTGGGCTGGTCTAGGTGTGGCTGCTGGAGCAAATGTGTTGGTTTGTTCCACAGAAAGCATGGATCTTTCCAAACAGCTTCCTTGCTGACATTTTGTACAAAATAAAGGACTAGAAATTTGGACCTGGGACAAGCTGGCTTTTGAAGCAGCCAAGAAGCTGTGTCTACTTGTTGGTTGATTGGGATTAACTTCTGCTACTGCAGGAGCGCAGAAAGAGAGTGTGGCCCTCTTCTCTGTCTCCTTCCCATCCAAATGGGAGAGCTGGAGTCAAAGAACACCCATTCTACCTTCCTGCCCCTGGAAGGAGAGGCAGGCAGGAAGATGCACCCTCTGCTTATTGGAAAGCTCACTGTCAATGACACTTGCACCTCCAGGGTGTATCAGGGTCTGCCTCAGTTTCTCTTTCCAGGGCTTCCTTTCCCTTAAAAAAAGAGTTCTCCCAATGTCAGTGGGATCCATCAGGGATCTCAGGGCACCCTGGAATTTTCTCTATTTTTTGGAATTTGAGGCAAGAAGCACAAACTTTGAAGGAGAGGTGGAAGCTCTCTCTGGAAGTTGTGTTAGGAGAAGGGTGGCAGAAAGCCTGCTCTGCTGGTGGCACGGGGTAGCATTGGGCCTCAGTTTCATCACCTACCAGTGAGATTTTAATAAGATCTGCATTTCCTTCCTGGTTCTCATGAAGACTGTGGAAGACAACATGGAAAATATCATAGGAAACAAGATGCTTCATGCTATAAATCTAAGATGGTCCCTTGGGTACCCTACCCGAATGCCATGCTCTGCAATTTCTTCATATTTGAAAACAAGATCGTGGGAGGTGGCAGCTTGACTTTTAGTGAGGTGCCCATCTTCTGTAGACCTCATTGTCATTGGAAGGAGCTTGACAGTAGAAGTTGGGAAAATCCAAATTTGAGCTCCAGCTTTCTAGAAGCTAAAACTTCACTAAGCAATGTTGGCCCAGTCCCTCTACTTGCTAATAGCCGAGGGGTTGGAGGAGGGTCAGGTGACCACTATGCCCCCACCCCCCGCCTCCCATGCTGCAATGATTTCCTGACTTCTATAGTCAGAAACAATCAGGTTCACCATGTAGAGTCTTGACTTAAAAGAAGAGAAGTGGAAACTTTTGAAGTATAGTTGACATACAAGACCTGGAGACTGCGAGGCTCACATGGGCTGAGGGAGCAGGGACTGGCCTGGACTCTTGTTGATTTTCTGTGAACTCCTGGTTTAAAGAGAACTGAGTTACTTCTCAGCAGATCCCTTTGTACCTACCGGAACCTCGCCCTAACTTTGGAAAACAGCAATTCTTCCTAATTATCCCAACATTCCTGACAAGGTCACTGCTGCATAATGTGATGGGGTTTGGAATAGTTCTAATCATGTCACATGACACTGGCTTCTGGAGATCTCACTAGCTGGAAGGGCATTAACATTTCTTGAGGGTCATTATGGAGCTCAGGGGCTCTTAGGCCTGGGATATAGGGGAGAAAGGCAGTCATTTAAAAATTGAAACTTAGTTCTTGGCACTCTGACACTTTCTGCAAAAAAGTAGATATCTATCTGTTTGTCTATCTATCATCTATCTATCCATCTAGTGGTATTAGGGATTGAATTTAAGGCCTTCACACTGAACTACAGCTCAGTCTTTTTGTTTGTTAGTTTTGAAATTGGATCTTGTTAAATTGTTAAGGTGCCCAAGCTGGGTTTGAATTTGAGATCCTCCTGCCTCAGCTTCCCTGAGTGTGGGGATTACAGGTATGCACACTATACCTGGATAGAAGCAGGTTTTGTCCAGATCTTCCACCTCCTTGAAAGCTAAATCCAAGGAGGAGTAGGATGAGCTGAATGGGGGCAGCAAGCTGAGCTGACTGCAAGGAACTCCCCTCAGCCTCTGAGATAGTTGTAATCTCTTCAGCAGGGGCAAAGAAGACAAATCCTACAGTTGGAATGCAAGGAAAAGTCTCCCCCATCCCCTGAGTTTGTTGCAGGAACTCATTGACCATATGATCAATCACTCAACACCCACTAAAAAGAATGTTGTAAATGAATAGTTAATAGAAATAGTCTCCATTAGATTAACTTCTCATTCTCTACCTTATTAAAATCTAGAATTCAATAATTCTTTGTTGTAGTGCTGTCCTGAGTGTTGTGGGGTGTTTAGTGGCATGCTTGGCCTTTACCCACTAGATGCCAGTATCATCACACCCCCAGTTATGACAACTACAACAAATAAAATGAGTTCACACATTGCTGAATGTTTTCTCCAGACAGGAGGCAAAATCACCCCTGGGTGAGAAACACTGCTTTAGAATAAATGGCCCCACCGTAAAAATTAAAGTAACAATAGACAATTATGGTTTTAGCCACTGTTTATTATGTGAATGTTATATGCTAAGCATTTTGTTAAGAATATTACAGCAAGGGTCCCACTTTTCTGTGATTGGTGGATTACAAAGGCCTTTATTTTCCTTCCTTGTGAGATACACATAGAGCTGCAGGGTCTCTCAGTTCTGTAGTTAATGTGCATGTTTGCTCTCTGCCTCTGCCTGCCCAGCAAGTGGGGGGTGGTAGATTACAGGTTTTACATTTCCATAGTGAAATAGCTGAGGGAGGGCTAGCTTCCTGAAGAAAGGGGGCTCGTTTAGCTCATAGTTCTGGGGACATGAAGTCCAAACAGTGGTGAGACCTCCTCTTTGGCTGTGTCACTCATGATAGATGATGATGGCAGAAGAATGTGTAAGAGGAAGAGAGCACATCTCCAAACAGGAGGCCAGAGAGAGAACAGCATTTCACAGAGATACTCCCAACTGTCCCATGAACCCCTTCTCTGCAAGGTCCCCCTCCCCATATCACTGCACTGAGGGCCAAGCTTACAACACAGGAAGTTTGGAGGTTACATTTAAACCATCTCCAAATCGTATCATCAGGGAAGATGTTGGTATCTCGGCCTCGCCACTCCTGGGGTTGGGGTGCTTTTGGACATTCTGCTCATCCTATTTGAGCCTGAGTCTTCCCATTTATCAAACGAGGATAATAATTCTTGCCTTCCTGAAAACCCAAATCTGTGATGAGTGGAAACATGTCTGTTTTGTTTACTGAGATCTCCTCAAGCCCCGGCTGCTGAGTCTGGTTCATAGTGTATGATAAATAAATGCCCTTTGAATGACGAGGTCGATGGAAAAAGTGTCTGGTATCTATTACAGGCCTGACACTGATACATGG
The DNA here is from genome assembly GCA_004027165.1 of Ctenomys sociabilis. Taxonomy (NCBI): domain Eukaryota; kingdom Metazoa; phylum Chordata; class Mammalia; order Rodentia; family Ctenomyidae; genus Ctenomys; species Ctenomys sociabilis. The sequence goes on from PVKA01018222.1 coordinate 19,764, forward strand.
CCAATAAACACTGATTGGGTGGCATGTAGCTATTAGACAAAGGATGGAAAGTAGGAGCCACGAGATGCAGTGACAAGCAGGACACAAAGACCAGCCAGATTTTGGGTCTATGGCTCAGAAAGTCGCAGATCCTGAAAAAAAATAAAACACAAGTGTGAAAAATTCTTCAAAGTGGAGGTTTGGGGTGGGCCACAAATATGGATCCATCTAGCACTGGCCTGGGAAGTTGCCTGCCAAGCTTGTCTAGCCTTGTGGTTAGGACAAGAGTCTGGGCTTTAAAGAAGTTTTAATTTTAAAATAGTGCTTTTAAAACAAAAACAACGAACTTTAATAAAAGAAAACATTCCACTGAGCTTTTAAACACTTAATAGGAGCTAAATGTAATTAGGCTAATAAAATAGCCTCTTTTGTTCCAGTTCAGTAAGTGATTTCTTTTATTAACTTCGTTGTCCTTTAAGATTTAGATTAAGGTTTGTCTGCATTTGGAAAAGGTCATGTTGACCTGAAAGCCGATGGACAACTACAGAAGGTGGCCAGCCACTTGCATTCCAAGGCCAGGGAGAAGAGATTAACCTCTGCGCAACTATGCTTTAGCTCCAGCTCTGTTGTGCCTGGCTATCACTGTGCTCATGGAGGTTCCTCATTTGTGAAGGAGGTTGGCCCCTCTGCACGAGGTCGTGCTGGCAAGTGAGGGGACTCACGTCCGCACATAAAGTACCTGGTAAGGCATTGGTACAAGGAGGGCAGGGCCAGGACCCTTCCTGGTAAGGAACCCTCCGATCCCTTTACTTCTGAGACCACCTCTCCAAATCATATGCACTGTGTTTTATTTCATGTTGTGCTGTTGGGGACTGAACACAGGGCCTTCTGTACACAAGACAAGTGCTCTGCTGCTGAGCTACAACCTCACACCCATACTCACTCTTTAACACTCAAGTCAGGCCATAGTGCTGGTAGAAAGCCTTCACCCTGCCCCCTTCTGAACCTTAAGTGGTCCTCCTGTGTGCTTGTGTCGGTCTGGCTGGACCTCCTCCTGGCAAATGCAAGGCCTCTCACCTGTGCAGCCCCGGGTGCCTGTTTGCTGTCAGATGCCTGCAGCCTCCTTTCCTGTTCTGCGCCAACCCCATCTCATCTTCCGGTTTTCGTGGCAGCAGGAGGCATCCAGAGGCTCACTTCCAATGCAGGGAATGCTGGAAGATCAGAAATCGGGAAGAATGGAGAAGCCAGGTGTTCATGGGACCCTTCATCCTCCTATTCTGGGAATGGTTTCTGGCAGTGGTTCCTGTGCCTCCCACAATGTCCCCCTCCATGGTCACCACTGGCTTCGGGTTCTGATCGCATCACGTTCTCCTCTCACATTACCATCCCTAGTGGTGCAGGGGTCTTCCTGGTGCCTCAGCCTAGACATGCCTCATCTCTTATTGACTTCTCAGCATTCCCATCCTGTACTAAACTCCATCCGTAAGAAATTCATGGCATAGCTTCTTTTATCCTCTTCCAGAACACAGACCCATACATTCTGTGCCTGCAGCCTCTGAGGTAACATTGACCCAGGGTAGTCTCTTAGGAAGATCTTTCTCACTAAGTACGTTTTTTGGTTGTAGTGGATTTAGCCCACTTTCACAAGGCTCATGGTCCCTCCTCCACTTCCCAGAACCTCAAGTCAGCCAGGGCTGACTTCAAAAAAACCCATGATCAATTCTTTAAAGTTCTTGAAAAATCTCAGATTAGTTCACTTCTGTGTCATTTTCTCAAGCTCCTGCTTCTAATGGTATCCATCTACATAGCAAGCATAATCAGTGAGCTGAAATTAAACATCCCCAGCCTCTGTTCTTCAAATCAATCACCGATCTTGGGTGAGAAGAGCAGGCTGCCCGCTCAGGTCACCCCTTCTGTGCAGACTCAGGACCAAAGCCCCAGCCAGAGCTAGCAGCGTACATGAGTCACCTCCACTGGCTGCCTGTCTGCCCTGGAGTTCTTCTTAAAGGAGATTTAAAATGGATGTGGATATAAAAAAAAAATAAAATAAAGCCAGTTTCAAGTGATTGGAAAAAAGTAGGGTTAGAGGTCTCTGAAGATGCTGGCTTCTAGGCAGTGCCGTGGAAGGGCGGTGGTGTCTTTGTCACCAAAGCCTTTTGTGGGGAGACCCTGGGGCTTTGGAGACAGAACTGAGTTTTCTGTTACTTGACAAATACGGAATTTTGGATGAGCATTTGATCAAATTCAAGCCTCAGTCTCCTCTTCTGTAAGGTAGCCATGGGTCTCACAGTCCTGCAAGGCGCTCTGACGCACAAGCTGGGCCGCTTCACCCAGGGCTGGGACTGTCACCGGGACTCGTTCCTTTCCCAGGAGATCAGTCAAGGGCCAGCCAAGCCTCCTTGCAGACGCGGGTGCACTGGCTCTGCCTTCATGGCTGCCTGCGCTCTAGGGAAGACAGCACCACCAACTCCGGAAAGCGCCCTGCTCTGCCTTGCTCACCATGGCCCTGGCCCGTGGGCCACGCAGTCTCTGTGCCGCCCCCTCCCTTAGCTGGTGAGGAGCAGTTGTCCTTTCTCATCTCCTCTCTCCCTGCCGCTCACTTCAGTCACATCCCCTCTGCTCTTCCCTTCTTCCTCCCTTCCCTCTCTCCCATCCCCCTACCCTTTTCTCTGCCTCCTCTCCCCTCATTGTCCCTCTGCCTCCTTTGTTCTCCCCTTGAGCTTCTCCTCTCCCCATTCTCCCTTCCTTCTCTGCCCTCCTCTGCTCTGCCCCCTCTTTCTTCCTCCTCTCCTGTCCCCTTTCCCTCCATCTTCATCTCTTGCTCCTTCCCTCCTCCTCTTGCTTCCTGCTCTTTCCTCTTCCCTCCTCCCACTTCTTCCCCATCCTCCCCTTCTTTCCCTGGCTTTCTGTCCTCATCCCTGATGAGCTCTCATCTCCTGAGCTCAGAATTGGCTGTAGCTTGCTAACTGCTCCACTGACTCCAGTAGCCTGGGCCTCCTCCTGCACAGACAGTGGGGCTGATAGGTTCCTAATGGGTAACCTGTAGCCACTGGAAGCCGGTTATGGTGCTAAGGACAGGGCCTTCTCTGTCACCTCACATGCAGTAGGCCTAACTACCCCATGATCTGCCCTGCAGCACCCTGCTCCCCCAAGCCTGTGGTATGGGATCCCAGTGTTAGAGCTTTTAGAGAACACAGACTTTAACAAGGGGAAGGTGTGTGTGTGTGTCTGTGTGTCTGTGTGTGTGTGTCTCTGTGTGTGTATTTGACTATTGTGTATTGTATCAGACTCTGCTTGGGTCATATTTAATGTTCACCACTCGCTTTGAAGCAGGTTCTAACAGCATTCATTTCACAGATGGGGAAACACAGGCTCAGAGGGGGAGTCACTGCCAGTGACCAGTGGAGAGTGCTGGGGTCTGTGTCTGAGCCAAGAGGTGATGCCAGAGTCCGTGCTTGAACCACTTTGTGATGTTGCCTGATTGTGAACCAGGGATTTCTTTACTTTTTAACACTATACCCCTTCTAAACAAAAATTTATTACAACCTGTTTCCTGATGCGCTCCTGAGGCTGGGGTTCTGAGGTTCTGAGTTCCTAGTAACAACCCCTAGGGGTATCAGAAGTCATTGCTCTACTGTGTTCCAGGAGGACTGCAGGGCCTAGGTGAAGCAGATTTGATATGTTTGGGTTCAGAACTGGTGGAGAAAACAAAGCTAGGAGGCTGGTGATTTGGCCTGCCCTGTCCACAGTGGTGTAGGAAGGGATGGGGTGTTTTGGCCGAATTACCTGCCTGGGCTTTGCACTGAGACCTCAGGTTGCACTTCTTCAAATTCATATGCCTCTTCTTTGAAAAAGAATTATCACTAAAATAAATTGAATCAGGGCAGGTCTTTTGCAATATACACAAATTGCTTCATTTAGTTACTTTTTACTTGGAAAAGTAACCTGAGAATGTCCCACTTGGAAAAATGAGAATTTTACATGAGATTGTTTGTTATCTGCCACTGAAAAATGGTTTGCATATTTAAGGAATGACTATAGCACTCCTAACACATTCTGTGGAGCAAAACTCTGTTGGTTGAAAGGGGGGGCCCATGGGTTAAGGGCAAGCTTCATTACCATAGGACTTCTCAGAGCCTGAAAATACTAGCTCTTATCCTGAAATTTTGGCAGACGGTATACTTCCCCAGGGTCTGATTTGTTTAATCGTGAGCCTTTTCATAGAGCCTTGGGGGAATTAACATCCCCTAGACTAGACTTTGCAGAATCTAGGATAAAAAAAGTCCTTAATAAATCCTAATTCCTCTGCCTGTGCAGAACATTTTGAAGCTCACAGTCCCCAGTGCCTCAGACACTATGTCACATACTAGGGTCTTCTTGAGGGACAAAGGAGAGGGTTTGAGGCTACAAATGACAAGGGCAAGGCTAGAGGGGAACACAATACATAAGGGTGCCCACAGGCCTCACCTGCTCATGCTGGGGCTTCTGAGAGGTGAGTGGATCAAAGGGCATGTGATACTTATTAGTGGATTGGTCCACAGGTGAGTTTACACTTAAATGTCACTTGGAGGTGAAGCCTGGTTGGAGGAGGTGAGTCGCTGAAAGAGATGAGTCTTTTGGTCAAGCATGACCTGGGGGCGTGGTAGGGGCGTGGTCCGGAAGCAGCTGTCTCCCTCTCCATTGGTCTCTCTCTGCTTCCTGCATGCTATGTTGTAAGCTGTTGCTCCTCTGCTAAACCTGTGGCCGTGCTGCCCCTGCCTTGGAATCAGCCAGCAAGGGACTGAAAGCACTGCAGACGAGGAGCCAACACCAACCTCTCCTTCCCCAAGTTGTGGGTGTCAGGTATTTTGCCTCAGCAATGAGTTGTGTAACTGAGATAGGCAGCATGGGCTCACCCCAGGCCCTTCATTCTGTTCCTCGTGTGTCTAGGAGACAGGACCTGCACCTCCTGGGAAGGTTACCCTCCTTCTAAGCATCTCTCTTTCATTTGACTCCCAGCTAGTGTGAAGCACATACAGGCACTTTTCTGCTTCCTTGTTACGGGGACATGGCATGATTATTGCCTGGTCCGAAAACTTGAGCTAAGGCTGGCCTTGAGCCACATGGTAGGATTTTCACATTTCTATGTATCCCTTAGGGTCAGATAGGATCTGGTCATTCAAGTTATACTAAAGTGTGCCAGCACCATGTGTTGTCTTTCCTTGTTTTTGTTTTGTTTTGCTTTATGGTGCCAGGGATAGAACCTGTGACCATGTGCTTGCCAGGCAGGGACTCATGCTGCTGACCTATCTCCCCAGCCCTATCACGTGCTGCCTCTCTTAACTTTCCAAAGGAACTGCTGTCAAATGGTAGGGTCCCAGGCTTTTTGCAGACCAATGCAGAAAGTAGCTTGGGCCTAAAGATGCCACAGGTCCAGCTACAGAGTGAAGCTTCAGAATTTGAACTCAGCTCCCTGGCACAGCATCTTGTGCATGGCTGTGGTTGAAAAGGCACACTGAGGCTTCTGAGTGGACATGTGCTCAGTGACATGCTATATAGCACAGGGCTGAGGGACATAGGGTCTAGCACAACTGGACTTTTGAAGACATCTGTGTGTGGTCTGCTCAGGGCAAGGTGAAGCCTGGAGGGCAATACATATCTTTAACTACAGTGTTGGAGACTTAACGTGCTACCCAGAGGAGTGGCTGCCAAAGGCAGGATGTTCGAGACTTAGTGGACAGAGAATGTTTCTAGGTAAGACAATCCACTAGCACCCCACAGTAGAATGATGGAAAAGAGACAAAATAAAACAAATCATCCAACAGCACAGCTGTGCAAAACCACAACAATAGCCATCCTCCTGTAGGCAGCTACTTCTCCTATCTGTGTAAAATGACGACAGCTCTATAAATAAAGGGAGGCAGATGTAAAGATTTCAACACATGGGAGTGATTTTGTTTTTCTTTTTAATGCCAGGTTTCAAGGAGGGAAGACTGTGCCTTGTCACTGTTACACACACATTCAGTTTAAAACCTATCCAGGCCCCTTAGTGGGGCCGCCAGGAGTGGGTGGGTGTCGTGCCGATTGTGGAGCCTGATAAGAGAACTCTGAATGCCCCGCAGGTCTCGTGTGCTCTGTGGGCCTCCCATGCTGGCATCACTTCTTTCTGAACACTTGACGGCATACCTGGTCACTGCAGGTCAGCTCCTGCAATGTCAGAAAGTGAGTGAGTGGCTACGAAACCTGCCTGCCTTCTGCTCAGTGCCCAGCTCTCTTGGTGTCTAGGGCTGGGTCTGGGGTTGGAATAAAGAGCGCACTTAGTAATTCTAGGTAAAGTGGATCTCACAGACCCAAGCAGCTGGTGTGCCCTGCAGGAAGCAGTAATTTGATTTTGACACTTGAATTGAGCTTGAGCAACTATAAAAGTGAAAAATGCAAAGAAATGACCCTCTTGGGTGGGATTTTCCTACTTCCGTGATTTTAGCAATGGTTGCCTAATTTATGAAAGGCAGCCAAGTCACAGGGAAGAGAAAGAGTCAGTATGGAGGAGTATGAGGAAACTAAGGGCCTGCGAAGATGTTGGTTGGCAAGCTGTCCTCCACCTGTGGGCTTTCTGGGCTTTGGTGATTACAACAGTAGCTGTCAGTGGCAAGGCAATGACAGGGAGTGAGCTGTAGGTGGGTTCCCCAGGTCGCCTGTGCAGCTGGCAAGTTTTGGCTTTTCCTTCAGACAGAGAACACCCCAGGCCTTATTTACACCTTACTCATGCCTGAAGGAGAGAAAGTATGTGAGGGGAAGACAACCACATTCCCAGAAGTTGATGATGAGCCCATCTTCTCAGTCATGGGAACCATGGGGGCTGGCACTGCAATTAAAAAAAGCGATGATCCAAACAAAAGCAGGTAGGGGAAACTGTCAGGACGAAATACAGCGAATAACTCCCATATATCACAAGATGATGTTGCCTTTGAAATAAAGACATCACGTAAACCAAGGTTGGCGTTGCAGGGCACCAAGGTGACCCTGATCCCAACATTAGAGCCTGCTACCTGCCTGACTTCATAGCTGAAAGGAAGAAGGAAGGAAGGAAGGAAGGAAGGAAGGAAGGAAGGAAAGAAGGAAGGAAGGAAGGAGGCTCCATCCACTGAATGAACCATTTATTTAATAAGTGAATGGCTGAATTCAGGAAGGAGTGAAAAAATATTCACTATTTGAATGCTGGGCCCATGAATTGCCTTGAAGATTGAAGAATGAAAAATGAAGCTGTCTAGAGACAGATACAGTTATTTGAGGATATTAGCCCTGGCTCCTACTATCCTGTTCTAACACTGAATTAACCTAAAATATTTTGGGACCAGGTACCTCGTGGTGACAGGTCAATGTCCCCAGGCCCACCTGCACACTCCCTGCAGCCCACCCTGCCCTCCCTTCCAGGCTTATAATTGAGGGCAAACCTCCTCCAGGGCCTCTTAATTCAGTGACTCACATTTCTCCCCAGTTGATCTTTAACACGTTCCCTACATTTCTCCTTGGATCGTGGTTTCCTAGCTCAGCATTTTAAACTACCTTTTTAATTGCAGCCACTCACAGAAACAGCCATACGGATTCCTTCCTGGAGCCCCCTGAGCCAGGTGGGAAAGGCTTTCTGGCTATATGACCACATACATTTGGCTGAAGCTCAGGAGAGGAGGAGCCCAAGGCCATTCTTCTTGTCACAGTGCCCGGCCAGGTGACGACAGGAGTACAGGTAAGCACAGTGGAAGGAGCCACGCAGACCGACTTACCAAATGCAGCTTGCCGCCCTCAACCCACTGCTTCCAGCCGCGGTTCTCTTTTTCTCCCTTCTGCACACACACAAGGACATCACCTTCCCAGGTGACCAGCGTCTGCAATGACAGGTTTCCAGGCAAGTGAAACTTCCAGCTGGGGAGACTACGCAAGCCTCAACCTGTAGCTGTAATTGCCAAGGCCACTGCCTGGCTCCTGCTTCCTGCAGGGAAGAGCCCTGGCCTCTGTGACTCAAGATCCTTTCAGTCTCATCTTCAATGGTCCAAGAACTTTCTAATCCCATTTTCCACAAGCATCCTCTGTACTGGCCACAATTTATACAGACTTGCTCTTTTGTCTTTTAAAAAATTCTATTCTTAACATATGGTAAAGAGAGGATTTTAACATATGGTAAAGCTGGCATTTCAGATCAGTGGGGGAAAGGTGATGAATTGGACTATTAACAGTGTAAACTTTCTGGAAGGGGAAAATACCTCAAAGCCAATAGATAAATAGAAACAGTAAAGAAATTGCAGCGTATCAGCAAAGACCTGGTTTCCTTATATATAAAGGACTCTCATCAATCAAGAAGAAAAAGATCATTAATCTAATAGCTAATGTCAACAAAGGCAATGAGCCAACAGATTACAAGGAGAGGAACCCCTAGCAGAAGACTTTCAAACCCAAGAAAGTATACTCATCCTCACTCATAATAAGTTAAATGCTAATAGGAACACTTTGCAGATCTAGCTCACCATGTGGTTGAAGGCCATAGACTTTGCTGATTCACTGAGCTGGGGTGGGAATGGTGAAGCAGGTGTAAGGTGGGGGGGATGCACGTTTGCTTCTAGAGAGAACATTTATATTGCCTCTCACATTATAAAAGTGCATATATTCTTTGACATAGAATTTTACTTCTAGAATTTTTCCAGCAGGCATCACAGTGTGAGGATTTTCCCTGGAGGATTTGTATAGGAGCAGGAGGGTGCACCTGTCCCTGGGCCTTGGCTTCCTCCAGACAATCATGCCAACTCGTTAACAGCACAGGAACGCCAGCAGAAATCATGCTGGCCAGCCAAGTTGGGTGGGTTTGGAGAAGGCCCAAGCATGCCAGAAACCAAGAGCACTCACACTCTTGGGCACAGACTTACAAATACTTCAAATTCCAAACTCCTACTTCTTCCATTCCCAGCTTTCCCTCATCATATCTGTACTGAGATCATCTGCACGACCCTCTCTGGGGCCAGATTAGGTTTGCTCATGTCACTACTGAGATAATTATGTTATCTCCATCCAGGAAATAGACGTGTGTGCTGTCCTTCCTCAGGATGACCTGGAAGCAAACTGCTTTTTTCCTCTAAGTATGCACAGACTACCTTATGCCACTAGAAACAATATATTGTTTGTTTGTATTTTATACAATATGCTAAGGGCCAGATGTTTATTTTTCTTTATATCTTGCAAATCCAGTTGGTGATGAACAAACCCAGGGTTTTTTCCCATAGGTCAGTGAATGGTTAAGTGAACTAAAATTCCATAATCGATTTGGTTTTAGTTGGTGCCTTTCATCCTGTGTCAGAAGAGGTTTACTTATTTATTTATTGTATGTATTTAAGACAGAGTCTACAAGGGTCTACAGGGTCTCACTACATAGATCAAACTCATAGTGTTCCTCCTGTTTTCAGCCTCCCAAGTGCTGCTATTACACGCACACACCACCACACCCAGTCTCAATCGCTATCTCAGCATGCCCTGGGGGTAGAGCTGGCACAGCACATGAAGGATCGAATCCCGGTCTCTGCGCTCTACCTAAGCAGGTGCTTTACTCTGCTGAGCTATCTTGCTGGCCCAGAAGAGATTTTTAAAAGCAGACTCAATTTCTTTAAAAGATCTGGAGGCTAAGGAAGTGACTACAGGTGAGGAAAGCCATTGCTTCTGAGGGGCCAGATCAAGAACAAGAGAGGCCCAGGAACAGGCAGGCCTGTGCAGAGAAAGAAGCTGCCCACCTTGATTTCCCCTGCTACAGTCTCCTTGTGCACTGGGGCCTGCTTTTTAGCACAAGTCTACTTTTTATAGGCTGTTAAAGCCACCTATTTTGAAAATAATATTTGACCTTAATCGTGTTATATACTTTATGTATAATTTTATTCATCCTCCTTTTACTCCTCAGTGCATGGCGGCATTGTTGGTTACAGCAGAGAACTGGAAGCTTCATAAATTCTGTCTGTGGGTGGCTGGTTAAATATGGGATGGTTCTTCCCTGTCCTGCAGTCTTATTTGGGCTTTAAAGTGCAGAGCCATGCACATAAAGCAAGGGGACTGGGTGAGAAGTACGCCAGCATGCAAATACTGGAACACGTTATTTCCAAGGAGGTGAGAGAAACCAGCTGCAGTGATGAACCCACAGCAGGGACTGAGCCAGGGCCCAGGGTGTGAAGGAGTTCTCAGTTTTTAACTGTTTAAACTGTCTTTAATCATCTGCACATATTAAGGTTCCCCAAATTAATTTAAAAATAAAATCCTATGCATTTTCTAAAGGAAGAAAGTTCTCTTCCTCCTTCAAGCTCACCCCAAACCTCATATCTTTGAAGGCCCTAGAGCAGATCAAGCCACAGAATGCTCTCCTCGCTCTTTTGGGAGGGAGAAATGCCTGCAAAGCTCATTGTGGTCGCCCTTTCTGGCCTGGGCCTGAGGCTCCTCCCTGTAGATGTGAGGACTGTTGTCTTCAGTCAGGCCAGGGTCGTACGCCTGTTCTTCCCACTCACAGATCACCTTGCTCGCCATAGAGCCTTGTGACATGCCGGTTGAGTTGCTGTCCCCCTCCATGTGTAGACAGTGAACTCCCTGAAAGAAGGGACCGTATCACTACACCTTTCTGCAGCACCGCACCCAGCACAGTGAATGAATCTTTGGCCGGACAATTTTGCTGAAGCAGAATCTTGAGGTAAATTCACTTGTCTCCTTGCACTGGAGGAGGTCATGAGCGAGTGCACATGGCCTGTCAAGATGGACACAGTGTGGTCCTTGTCCATCTATTCATCTGGCTTCCTGTAAGGCTCCAAATCCCTGTGGGCAGGAAAGGGGCTCTGATTCATCATTTTATCTTTAGCTCCTGACAAAGGCCTGGCATGTAGTAGGCACTTAGTGAATTTTGCCGAAAGAAGGAAGGAAAAAAACATTAGAGCATGGGGCCTGTCCTAATATTTTATTTTAATGACTTATATTGGCCAGCAAGATGAAAATGGTGACCCTAAAGTAAATTGGTTACCAATGAATCATGGCAATACTTAAAATATTATACACTTACTCCTGTGTAAAAACAGTGAGAAGCAGAAAGAAGAGAATGGTTAAGTGAACTAAAAATTGTATAATTTAATTTGCTTTTAGTTGGTGCCTTTCATCCTGCATTAAAAGAGTTTTTAAAAACAGATTCAATTGCTTTAAAAGATCCAGAGATTGAGGAAGTGGATACAGGTGAGGAAAGCCATTGTTTCTGAGAGGCCAAATCAAGAGTGAGAGTGGAGAAAAAAAAAAGAGTGAGAGTGGTCCAGGGATGGGCAGGCACAGAGTCGGAGGAGGAAGCTGCCCACCTTGATTCCCCCTCTTAGTGTTCCAAGCTAGCATCTTATCACATCTCTCTATGGTGAGCTAGATACAGTGACTATATCAGCATTCAATTTGCATAACTACACTCTGGGATATATAAGAGAATACAGGATCCTCATTCTTTGAAAGTATATACTGAATTATTTGAGCAAATCCATGCAAATGATGAGCAACGGGAACAAAATGTCAGCAATTGGTGCCTCTTGGTGAAGAGAATACAGATGTTCCTTGTTAGATTCTTGTAGACACTCTTTAAGATCAACTGGAGGACACTGTTAACACAGAGACCCCTTACCCTTGTAACTATTCTGGTATACATGTTCCTCTAGCTTCCTGCGGGCCAGCCGCCTTCTCAGGAAGTTCCTGTGCAATGCCTCCTGGGGGACAGTTTCTCACCTCTACTCTGGAGCTTCCGTCTCTGGCACTACTGCATACTCTAACTGCCACTGATTACACTTTATTTTAGACAGGGTCTAAGTCACTTCATTACCTAGGCTGGGTTTGAACTTGAAATCCTGCCTCAGCCTCCAGAGTGCTTGGATTACAGGTATGCATCCTCATGTGCAGATATTTATTTCTTATTGAGATACAATTCACAGATCATAAAATGCACCCTGTTAAAGTGCACGAAGTTGTGTAACCATCATTACGTGCACTACCTACAAAGAAGCCTTGCACCTGTTAGCAGGCCCCACCCACTCCCTCTGCTGCCTGTCCCCTAGCGAGCACTTTCTGCCCCTATGGATTTGCTTATTCTATGCATTTCAGATAAATAATATGACATGTGGCCTTTTGTATGCAACTTCTTTTACTTAGCCTGTTTATAAGCTTATCCCTGTTGTCACATGAATCAGTATTTCATTTCTTTTCATAGTTGTATAATATCCCGTATTCTGTTGGATAAGTATCAACTCTCTCTCTCTCTCTCTCTCTCTCTCTCTCTCTCTCTATATATATATATATATATATATATATATATATATATATATACACACACATATATATATGTATATATATTTGATTAAGTTGTCCTTTTATTCTTTTTTAATTAAATTTAATGTTATTATTTCATTTTGAAAAGTCATATCAATTATTATCATACTCTCTTCACAATAGATTTTTTTTAAAAGATAAAAAGATAACCAAGCTGGACAAGAACAAAAGTGTAAGACTTCTGAAAAATAAGCAGTAATATGTAATCACACGTCCAGTCTTACATAACTACATTTGTTACTCTGAGCAACAGATTTGATGATAAAAATAGATACTATGTCAACCATTGTGAATCAGTTATTCTTGAAAACGTGTAACCTATGTACTATTGTATGTTACCCTATTTTTGTCATTGTTTCTGATTTTTGTTCTTGCTTTTGTTTACTTTGAAGTAGTTTGTATATTTTCAAAGGGGCTTAAAACATTCTTACAAACAAATCAGGATACGTGTTTGGAATATATATACATATATTCCAAACACGTATCCTGATTTGTATGTATATATATACATATATATATATATATATATGTATATATATACATATTATATATCTCCAAGTTTCTCTCAGAAGTGTCAGTGCCAAGGCAAGTGCGGAGCCAGGGCTCTGGGCTGGGCTGGCTTAGGGGTGGTCATTTCAGGTTCCCACACCCTCTCCTCCAAGCAAATAACTGGGAAGCTTTTCAGAAAGTTCCTGAGAGTGATCAGGGTTGGAGGAGTGAAGCTCTGGGGAGTAAGGACACCAGGAGTGAGAAGTACTGCACACATATGCACACCCTACACACACACATCTGTAAACATACACACATGCACACAGATGTGCACAGGCACGTACACAGAGCTTATATGCACACTCAGGCATGCCACCTCAATTACAATCAATCAGGAAAACTGACTCATCCACTTCCTGGGGTCCCCTCCTGCCTGAAGAGGTCTGTCTAGTCCAGTAATGGAAAATAGATAGTCTGAAGGCACGTGCTTTGCAGTGTAGTTTTAATGGGAATGGACCTGCATCGTGCTGGGAAAGCCTCCTGGAAACAGCCCTGGTGTGCACATGCATGTGTGTATTAGCTCTGGCTTTCTGCTGCAGACAATGAGGAAACAAGCTGTGGAGAAAAGGTTCTTTCTCTCTACAGAGCTAACTGTTGCTCTTGAGGAGAGGAAGGAGAATGGGAAATAAAGAGGCTGAAGAAAGGTAGGGGTGGACAGGTAGAGTTCTTTGGGGACAGAGAAAGCCCAAAGAACATGATTGACTCCAGGAAGATCAGGTTCTGTCCCATCGAAGGTGAAAAGGAACAAGTCAAAGACAGGCCTGCTTTTTCAGAGCCCTGTCCCAAACTGAAAGGCAAATGAAGATGAATAATTTTGAGCTGATTAGGTTGGCATGGCAGAGGGATACAAAATTCAGACAAATTTTCCTGTGAATTTTGCTGTTTGATGAGTTGGCTTTTCAACCAGGGTTCAGGAAAGGCTTGTTGATCCATCATCTGCCCAGGAAAAGGTTTCCACAGTGGGTATTCCAAGGTCTGGAAGCTTATGCTCCTTATGGTAGGGCTGCTCTGATGAAAGGACTCCCAATAAGCTCTTTGGCCTCTTTTTCTTTAGCAAGGAGCAGTAAATATAATTCAACTTAATGGCTGAAGTTATCAATACTGCAGGACTTGACAGAGCAATGTGTCTTGGCTTCAGAGTCCCCCCCCCAGGTTTCCTCCCATGCCAAGAGAGGAGCCAGAGTTTGTGTCCCTTGATGTAGCAGAGTTGAGATTTTGAAAGAGCTCCTAAAAGCACAGCATGGTGACCTGCCCCTGGGAGGAGCAAGCTCTAGGTGAAAGGCACTTTGCTAGGGTGAGTTACACAGAATATTCGGCACTCCCCTTCCATAGGCAGAGAGTCTGTTGGCTGGTTTGGGAAAGAGGGAAAGGTGGCTACAACAATCACACTCCCTCTTTTGGGCACACTGTGTGGTCCAGGCAACCATGACCCATGAAGAGTCAATAACCCTCCCAAGTCTCCTGCATGGTGTCATGGCTGGGGTTCTGCTTGATGCTGGGACTGGAGAGAGGTCCTTATACAGGACTGAAATTGATTTCTTTGTATTCCTGTTTGGAGGGGACTGAGCAGACATAATATGAGTTAGAAAATCAAAGCTGGGCACACAGGGGAGTGGAAATGTGAACACTGCGATACCACTCAGTGACGGAGAGGGAGAGCAGCTGTCACCCTCCAAACCCCATTTTCTTGCTGCTTCCCAGCCTCTGCCTTATTTATGAGCAGCATCTCTGGACAAGGGCCTGCTGGTTCCATAAACCTAAGGACTTGAGCTGCAAGGCAATCTCTCCCTCCCTGCTTGTTTCCAGAGTGCAATCTATCCAAATGTAGTAGCCCCCCATCCATGGAGGATATGTCTCAATATCTCTAGTGGATGCATGAGCCTCAGAGAGTACTGAAATCCATCTTTACGAAGAATATAATGAAGGAGGTTGCTAAGTGGTCAGGTGATGGGTACTACATACAGCATAAATACGCTGGGCAAAGAAATGACACATGCTGGGCAGGATGCAGTAGCAGCATGAGCTTTCACTCATTATGTTTCTCAGAATGGCATGCAATTTAAAACTTGTGATCTGTTTATTTTTTTGGATCTCGGTTGTTTATACATAATGGAAACCATGGAAAGTGAAGCCCTCGAGAAGGGAGAGGTACAGTAGTTCATGTCACCAGAAGTCTCCCGATACGCACAAGGCTTCCTTTCCTAGATTCCAATCTGTCAGTGAAGGCAGTGTTAGTACACAGCTACCAACTTGCTGGCAATTCCTCCGAGTTATTAGAACTGGATCCACTTGGACTTCATTTAGTCTACTGATTTTTCATTTGTGTTAATTGCATCACACTTTTCAAAACTTTTTTTCAGTCAGTTGAGATCACCTAAACTTGAGATATTTCATTTAAATTTCCTGGATTTTTGACATCTCTTGAAAGGAAAAGCTACTGACAGCCTGAGGCCTTATTCCTGTAGGCCAGTGCAGGGTGGAGGTTGAGTCAGCTGTCCCTTGACATCAGGCTGCCCCACTCAGCCGGTCACACTAACCATCCCTGTCCCTCTACTTTGCCTTCTTTACTCTGCCCCCACCCCCACCATGCAGTAATTCCTGAAGAAGGTGAGAACCTTCAGTGTCTCTCCAGCCTGTCTCTTCCTATTCCGCTTTCACTAGGACCACTCTGGTTCCCCCCAGATCTTTTTCAAATTGTTTGTCTCTGTCTCTGTCTCTCTCTCTCTCTCTCTCTCTCCCCACCCACCTTTCTAACTTGAGAAGCTAGCCAACCCCCGTGCAAAAAAGATACAAGTATGGTCAGCCCGAATTAGTACCTTAACGTGCCGGCCGTCCAGGCCCTTTGTGTGCTCATCAAACTCCACCCCGACAGTGAAATCCACATCATAGTTGCGAAATGTGCTTTGGGTTTTTGTCTTGAAGTTATCACCATCCTGCTCAATGATCTTGGTCTGATTCAGACGATTTGCGATCTTACGGGTGGCAAAATCAATATCTGTTGGCAAAAGGGAGTTCCAGGGGTTATGACATGCTGAGTGAGATTTATTCATTTCTTTAACATGGCCAAACCACTCAGGACCAGAGGCACAGATTCTAGGCGGCGTTTCTTTGCTTAAGCAAGCAACAAGAGCACTGGGTAGCTCAGTCCATTTCTAGGAAATGGAGGAGCCCGGCCAGGAGGGAGTTGTAGCAGGAGAGGCACAGCCCTGATCTACAGCTTCAAATCTCCTCCCTGCACCCCCCCTTTTCCTTCCTTTCCTCCTTAGCAGCTCTGTTCTGTCCAACATAGGAGCTTCCTCCTGAGAGTTCATTGTAAAGAGTTCATGATTTTAAAGAAAAATGCTGTAGAAATCACCAGTCTCAATCATGGATAAAGATGAAACTGCCCATAGCAGAAAAGAGAAGTGATAGATTTGTATTTCTCCCCGCAGGTCCAGGAGATTGAATCCAATATTCACCCTGCTCATGAGTTTCAACTTCACTCCCTTTTGTTCTTTATTTTGAGATAGAATTTCACTAAATTACCTAGGCAGGACTCAATTTGTGATCTTTTTGTCCATGTCTCTCTATTTGCTGGGATTATAGTTGGTCACCAACTTCTATTTTTAAAGCAGATTCTAGGCTTCCTAAAATTGGCAACTCTGCCTTAGTTGTAGGTCCCCAGGATAGTTTTAAGCATATTTAAGGTAATAAGCACTTGCTCAGAGATTTTCTTTTGTTGTTTTACTCTTGAGGCTATTATTACCCTTGGGCTAGAATAGAATCATTCTCAATATTTTTTTTTTAATCCTTTAGGTGGATTTTCCAAAAAAGAAAAAGTAAAAGATTTAGATTGGCATTCAAAGATATCTGCAGAATTCACAGGCATAAATGTGAATCTATGCCTGTGAATAGTAATTGTTTACCTTTTAAAATAAAAGTTTTAGAACAAATCGAAGCAGAGGGAAAGCGTACAAAGAATTCCATATGCTAATGACCCAGATTCAACACCAGTCAGGAGATCAGAAGTTGGCCTTACTTCTTCTAGCTGCATCTTCTCTTTGCCTTCCATGTTTTAGAGCACCTCTTACTTGTTTATCAGCAATCATTAGTAAGAGGGAATATGCCCTTGGACAGGGGTAGGGGGGTGCTCAATTTCCAAGGCTTTGCATGTTGTAGTAAGCTCAGTGTTAGGCCCGCCCTTCCTGCTAACCTCTGGCTGTCCATATGGTGTCACCCAAGCTGAAAAATTCCTGTCCTATGAAACAGATCTTGAGCCATGAATATCATCAAACTCTCAACCTTCAGACGAAGCATACTTGAGTACATTTATACCTGTGGATTCTACAGATATCTTTGGATGCCAGTCTAAGTCTTTCAGGTTTTTGTTTTTTACAGTATCTACCTAGAGGGTTTGCAAAACATCAAGATTGATTCTATTATAGCCTAAAGGTAACATTGACTTCAAAAGTAAGAACAGCTTAGATTTACTGAATGTTGTTTCGTTGAGAATTCCAGCCCTCTCTGTGGTGACTAAATTTCACATTGCACATTATCCTGTATGGGATAGATCTATGTGTCCATAAGAGAGGCCAGTGGGTAGCAACAGTTCAGGTGTTCCTGTCAATTTGGAGAATTAACACTTTGCTACTCTTCCCATGGTAAAGCATCAATCCCCCATCATTTCTCACCCATTTCCTTTTGAATCTTCTGTCACTATTAATTCTTTTTTTTAAGAGACCAAGCAGAGACCAATGTGGCTGTTTGCACCTTGCTTTGGACCAGTAGATTGACCTATTGCAGCAGCAAGCAGAAACATCAAAACGATACGCAAAATTTGGAGGCAGCAGATTTATTTACATTGCTGGGCACTGATCAGGATCATTCCTAGAATATAAGGCCCTGATCTCTGGTGGTCTAGGGTTTATGCAGGATAAGCAAGTAGGACAGACAAGGACAGTATGGCTTGTCAGTTGGGGATTGGTTTATGCAATGTGCAGCCTAGTGGCCAGCTATGCATCACAGTAACTAGCTGTTTCTAAGAGACAGGAGCTACCAGAACTGGAACAGGAATGATTACATGGGCAACTAAGAAATTAAAGTATACTGGTTTTTGGGAGTGGTGGGGACATTTTCTGTTATACTGCCAACTCCAACAGAGTCATATTTCCACATTTGATTAGTCTTTTGAGCCCTAATTGTGGGAAGTCACATTTGAGTACAAGGGAATAATTTTAAGTAACTTTAGCTAGCCCAGGAGGGAAAATAAAATCAGATGCCTATATCTTAAACTGAAAATAGGTTCAAGTTAGCAGGAGCTGGGTCACACATATCAGGGCCTCCACTGCCTATCACGCCCTACTATTGGTGCTATTTGTGGGGGGTGCTTATTATGTCTCAGAATTTACCGTTGTGTCCCAAAGTTAGATATCCATGAGGATCTGCTGGGAAGGTATAAAAATTGTCCTACTGTAAGTCCAGAATCTCTGGGTGGTAGTCTGATGATGTTAAATCTTGGAGTTCCTCATAGATTTTTTGGAAAGATCTTCATAGTGAAAGCCACTGCTTAAGTACCCACATATCAAGTCAGAGGTGTGGGATTAGATGTCTACAGAGACTAGGACTCATCTAAACCACTGAAATAAACCACTGAAATAGCAGGGGCTTGGTGAATAAACGGGTGTGTAGAGGGATCAAGGAAGGAGAAGAAAATAGTTTTGAGTTTGGGTGACTAAGTTGAGACCCCACAGACTGTGGCTGGCAGTAAAAAAGAGGGGAAAATAAAAAAGAGAATTAATTTTGTAGGGCGCACAGCAAGTAAATTTATGTAGAGTGAACATAGAGGCCATACCATGTAGAACCTTGGTAATATTTAGGGTAGAGCCCAGGATGCTCTCTGCTAACTACCAGGAAAAATACTCTTGACTCGAGTTTTCTTGGGAAATAAAGCCTTGTTCACCTCACCCTCCATGAAAACACGTGAGATAACTAGTGTGTTATCTCCACGTTACTGGGGAGAAAACTGGCTCAGAGATGTCGCGTCACTTGCCAGTTTCACAACGATGAAGCAGTGCAGATAATAGCGAACCCAGGGCAACCTGCTTGCAGGCCACACAGAGCTCCACATTTACTGGGAGATTCCGGTTATGCCCCCTCTCATTTGTGCACTTCCTGCTGCTCACCATATAGTAACTTCCAATTTGTTCCATTTCCCTCGGAGACACAGGACTTTTGGATCCAGTAGATAAGTCTTTCCTATTTGAGGTAGTGTATGATTTTCAGGACTCTTACATGCTGCCCTCTTCAGAAAGCAATTGTTTTCTAGGCCCAAGGCCCTCTACTGTAAGGCAGCATTTGCGCCATCTGTGCCCCGAACATTCTTTGACAGCTCATTTAGCTTCAGCTCTGTGGCTCATGGGCTGCTCAGGAGCACAGCGGAGCCACACAGTCTGTGGACCACAGGACGGGACCTGGTGATGCAGTGCTGCTCTACTGCCCTCTGTGCAGCAAGCCTCTCCAGGCTTCTCAGCCATCATGCGCAGAGGCCAAGGTTCCCCTCTGTGTTTGCCACAGGGCTCAGTTCCAAAAGGAAGGGTAAGTGGTCGAACAAGTGGGCTCATGATTAACTAAGTTTGGAAAAAGAGGAATTAAAACCAAGAGAAGCTGGCTTTTGACTATCATGGAGGGCTTATATAGGAAAGATCCTTTGTAATTCCAAGAGGGGGACTCAGGACACAGACATCCACAGTCTAGCATGGCATAGAGTACTTTTGGGTGGGACATTCAGCTTGCTGGGTGCTCTCCAAAACATGACATGAAAAGGACTGAAGAGAGCTTTAATACTTTTTTTTTCTCATAAGGCAACTATTGACCTATTTAGACAGGACAAAGGGGTCAAGTATTTCTGATTTAAAAATTAATCCTTTAAAAAAAAAGCTTTAAAGGCCACCAAAGAATCCTTCCATATTCTGGTTAATGTAAATGCACACTTGTGGAAATGCACGGGTAGGAGGCTAACTGCTTACAATCTGTATTTCTGTCCTTTTTCCCAGCCACATCGTCCAGCAAGTCAGGCACCACTTCTGAGGCTGGTCCTAGTCCCATGACTGGGTGCAGGGGCTTAGATCTGGAAGCGGAGGAAAGCAGCAGTCACAGTGGAGCTTTGACTAACTGGCTGGGATTATCATAGTGCTCAAGTTGGTGATGTTTGTGAAGAGTGGCTGGCACCCGTGGCAGTGGCCCTGCAGAGGACAGCTGCCGTCGTCACGCTCACTTAGTGAGTGTGATCTCGCAGGCTGGTTTCCTCCGAGTCCCCTGTATTTCTCCCATGTTTCCTTCTCTCTCGCTGCTCTCCTGCCAGCTTTCTGTGTCTCCCAAGGCTCATCCTCAGTCCCTGCCCTTCCGTCTTCTTCCTCACCTGCCGCTCAGGTTCGGGCTGTTACAGTCACTTCCAGGACGCACAACCTGGTGTTTACCCTGCGTTTTTCATAAAAGTGATTATTCTGTCTCTCCTAGTCTCACCCCTATGAAGACAAAGAAAGTGCTATGCCTTTGAACACAGTAGGTGCTCAATGAATATTGTAGGCTGGCTAAAGGAGACACAATGTTGGGGATGGTGGCTTTTGAGCTCTCTGGGCCAACAGCAGGAGGGAATATGTTAATCATACATGTTCTGGGACCCACTCAGAAGCCATTGAGTAGAAGCTCTGCAGGTTAGGCCCTGTTTGTTCTTTTAAGCCTTCCAAGTGATTCTGAGTTTGCCAAAACTTTGAATGACTGGTATGAAAGCTTGAAGGGTAGAGGGCAGATCCATGCCTGAGTTCCTAGCAGTATGATCTTACAGAAGACATTTTATCTTCTTGTGCCCCAGTTTTGTCATGATAAAATGAGGAAAAGAATGATCACTTTATAAGGCTACAATAATGGGGACTGCGTGAAAACGATGGTGAATGGCTTTACCTGGCATCAAGGAGATTGTGGCAGGATTCATTGTGCCCTGGACTCTGCTCTTGGCTTTATTTGTTGAGTCAAATAAGGACCAGATCAGAATTCAGCTCAGTGTGACAATTTTAGATCTTGTCCAAGCATTGCTATAGCCATCTGCCACTTCATGGGGCAGGTCAACTGGTGGCTGATCTACTCCATAGTCTAGCTGTAGCCTGTCCTGGGGTGCTTTCAGCAGCTGGCTAGAACACTGTTCTGCTCAGATCAGCTTCCTTCCACCTGAAATTTGGAAGAAGTAGCTCCTGCTCTGTCCTGTGCTTAACACTAAGCTGGGCTCCATCACTCTGTGAGAGGCATAATTAGGAGATGAGAAAAGAAGGTCAAAGGTCATCTTTTAGCCAAAAAAACAAAGGGAGAGGTGCCAGACAAAAGTACAAAGAAAGAATTGGAAATTACAGAGAAATCCAGAACTGAACTGTTCCTGAGTAAGCAAATCCATTTCACTCTGTGGATGTAAAAATGGAGGCCCAGAGAATTTAAGTGGTGGTTCAGTCACCGGGGCTCTACAAATAGAGTCCCTTTGTCATTCACAACAAAGACTCCTAATAAAAATTATTGCTTGTTCCTGGCTGCCTAGAAAAGCAGATCCCAGCTAAAATGGGTTTGTCCTGGCAACACCGTTCCTAGTCAATCTTTCTGACCAGCATTGGAGGAATCTTATTAGTGACTCTATGCAAATAGAATCAGGCATCCCTTCTTCCAGACTGAAAAATGGCTTGGCCTCTTGGCCACCCTGTAGCATTTGCACAGGCCAGTTAATCATGTCACCTCCGCTCCACCCCAGAGAAGAGAGCCAGATATTTTTCTGGTAGATTCATCATTGGATATTTCTAATCGAAAGGGTTTAACTGCAACTGTAGAACACACACATGCACGTACACACACACACACACACACACACACACACACAGATTGCAAAAACATTTTGTCTTTGAACTTTCCAGAGAAAATTATTTTGCTGGTGTGGTATTTTAACACCAGGATTATCCAGTATGTTTTATCTGCTTTTCTGGATTAAAGACATCCTCTAGTTTGATTTATAGGCAGGTGAAATGAATTTCTATCTCAGAAGGAAAGGTCCAAAGCCAAGCTATTTCTGAATAATATATGTAGCTTATAGCTGCTGCAGCAGGGGAAAAACCCCACTAGAATGATTTTATTAAAGCATACTTTTCATAACTGCATTTTGAACAATACAAGTCATAAAGTTGAAATATGAGTATGCTACTCAACATTAAAATGCTTTGTAATGTGCTGTGAAAAAAAGCTAAAGTTGCAGGCTAAAAGGGCAGGTGCTCTTTGTAAATGAAAGAGCAGAGATGCACAAGTTTTCATTATATGAAATCTGAGAACCATTTAAAGTATGGCTTCAATGGGCCTCGAACTTGGACTCCTTAATTCTCAAATCATTGGCACTTTCAGGCAATTGTGAGAAGCAGAGTGGAAGAGCAATCGTCTCCTTTTTCCATACCATTTCATCCTCCAGAGAACACATTTAGAGAGGAATTAGACTGGCCTCTGCCTGCCTCCTGGGCGTGCTCCCTCCTGGACAGCAGAGCTGTGCTGCGTGCTCTGGGCATCTCCCTGCCCCTGCTTGGCCTCACCTCTGCCCATAGTCTGCTTTCCATCATGGGAATGGGTGTGAGGTGGAAGTACCACCAACATGTGGAAGAAGGACCACAGGGACTAGGTCATAGTGTCAGCTGTCTTTTGCTACTCTCAGCACTTTTATGTGAAAGCGCCACCAGATGAGGTGCAGTTAATGCAAAGCCTCTGACAGGCCATGCATTTATAACTTTGTTGACTTCTCAGCACCAGTGGGAATCTAGATTTTGGGAAATAAAATCATCTTAGTCTGAGTCATCAGACATTCTTTTAATCATCCATTATTTTACTTTTTACCCAGGACTCTGAATGACTTGCAATGTTTCTGGGGACCCCACCTGTCCACTTTGGGTGCCTTCATTCAAATTAGCCTGCTTTAGAATAAAGCTCCCCCTCCCCAAGTCCATGTAAAGCACCCTGCTCACGTGGTCCCAGGCTCACTTGTTTATAGTCTTCTCCATTCCTGCCTGGATGACCAGCATCCTTCTAAGTCCTCGGGTCTATACCGAGGACTGTCTTCGACTTTTGCACTTCCTCCCACTGCATATGCATCTGCAAGGCCCCTCAGCTTTACCAACAGCATATGTACTGGGCCTGTTCTCTCTTTTCTACCTCTGAAGGCATGATCCTACCCTAGGCCATCACCATCTCCTGCCTGGACAGCACAGCAGCCTCCTGTTGGGCCCCTGATTCTTGTCTTGCTCTCTTGTGATTCACGCTCCATGCTGGAGCCAGAGCGAGCCTTCAAGCGTATGAAGAGGATCATCTCCGTCTTCTCACCACAGGGTCACTTGGCTGCTCTTCCTCCAGGTTCCTGCACTCCCAGGGCCCAGCCCTCCCATGGGTGTGCCTTCTGGAGCACAACCAAAGCCTTTGCATTTGCCCCTTGTACCTGGAACAACTCTCAGCTTGAAGCCTTGATTTCAGTGTCACCTTCTCAGATGGCTTTCTCTCTTCCCACCCCTATTGTTCTTATTTATTTTCTTATCTTAAAGCATTTAGTCCTACCTAAAATTATCTTAAGCTGTTTACTTCCTCCTTCTCTGTCTCTCCCACTGGCGGGCAAGCTCTTCATTCACTCCTGCATCACCGAGGTCCAAAATCCTCCCTGGTGCTTCATGGGTACCCAGTAATTGGTTGAAATTAGAATCAATTGAACTAATGAATATAAAGCTGTAGCACAATACTTCTTCTCACAAGAACATAATGTGTCACCACACAGTTGGTACTAGACTGTAAGTTCCTAAACATTTGGGGGACTCAAGGGTGTGGCTCAGTAGTAGAGCATTGCCTGGCATGTATGAGGCCCATGGTTCAATTTCCAGCATCACTCAAACAAAACGAACACCAAAACCCAAAGGTTGGGCTTTGCACCTTGTAGATGTTCAGGAAATACTGTATGGCAGAAGCCATTCAGGAAAGAGCTGTGTGAGCTCTATCTCTAAGTCAGTTTCTTTCCCTGGAGCTCAGAGAGGCACCAGGACTGTTGCAGTAGGCACTACCCTACTACCCTGAGTGCTATGTCCTCTATCTTTTAAGCATAACACTTCCTCGCTAGAGCCTGCGCTAAAGGGCTGAAGTCCACAATCTTCAGCTCTGGCAGATCAAGTCTGTCTGGTCTCCCTGCCCCATGCTCTCGGGACCATGTCTGTCTCTGCGTAGGAAACTTCTCCTTCCTCCAAATCCCCACCCAGGAATACTCAGGAAGCCTTCACTGACATACATTGTAGCTCCCCCTGCCACCCTGCACTATTTCTTTTTGCTATTGTTCCACGTTTTACTCACTCCCAGTGGTAGTGAACCAATGGCATGCGTGCCTCAGTAAGCTATTTGTATCATTAAAAGTTCAAAAAGGTTTGTCGTCAGGGCAACAAGCCCCTTGGGGTCCAAGTTACAAAATCACTCACTATCCATCCATATCAAACTATATTTCTCTAAATGACCCCATCTCATTCTGCACACTGCTTTTC
>PVKA01018223.1:0-44274 GCA_004027165.1 Ctenomys sociabilis
CTCTCATAGAATTATGTAGAAGCACAGCGTTATCTATCCCAACTGTACTGTCTATACACACACATCCTGATTTTTTCTTTCTACAACCCTTCCTTTGTCTACACCTGTCAAAAGTGGGCACTCCATTGACATTCAACTACCTTAGGTTCTTGAACTCGACACCACAATCCAACACAGTCCAGCATTCTGCAACCATAAGATGTAATGGACACAACTTAGTTGTTCGATAGCAGAACTTGATTTCCATATGCCATAGTTTGAAAAAAAAAAAGCACACAGAAAGAAAAAAGAAACAGAAAAAAACAAAAAAGTGACTATTAGAAAATATTAAAAAAGTAGTATGCTTCTAAATACAAGGATTCATTTTTTACTTTTCTAATAATTAAATTTATGCAAGTATAGATGGACTTTAATGAGCATGTATTTCATGATAATCTCTTACACACATTAATATTTCATATATTATTTTTCTAGAGATACTTTTATAGTCAGTATTTTCTTGTATCTACATATTAACATGTATTCTCTATTTATACTTTGAATAATACAACACCTACCTCCCATTTTGTGAGCAGTAAAATAAATGGAAGTTGTAGAAGTCAATATGAAAACATGTAACTACTTTTTGTATAACACACTAGAAAATAAAATTTTTGTTTCATCAAAAAAAAAAAAAAAGGATATTATGTCAGCCTCTAGTGCTATGGACAACCACTAGGAAAATAACAAGGTAGAAAGTATTAATTATTGAATCTGTGATAAAATTCAAGTATAAAAAGTAAGATAATTAAACAGCTACACTCTCTTAATTTATTGATAAGAGACATTGCTATAATAATGTCTGTAAGTATAACATCATGTATGCACCTTGTATGATACCAAAACGTTATGAAAACAGTTTGCAATTTATTAATTTATCGAATCTGTCCTGTTAAGGTGTCTTAAAACTGTCTCATTGATATTTGTACTTCAATAAAATAAAAAATAAATTAAAAAAATATTTTATTAAAAAAAAGAATTTCAGTCAGAAAAAAATAAAAAAATAAAATTCAACTCGGTAATATTTCTGAATTTATATTTTCCATTTTGAAAACCGTTCATCATTGTACTACCATGTAGTACTAAGAATACCTATAAGTTTAATCTAGGCACAGTATACAATTTTATGCAATTCTGGATTTTCTCCTTGCTGGGTAGTGGCATTTTTGGTCACATAAAAATTTTTGGTCAATCAAAAATTGTGATCTAATATTCTAGTTGAATACAATACAATAACGAATGCTTCCATTTAGACAAAATCAATTATGGTGCCGACACTGTAACAAATACTATGGGTAAAATCAATCAAGATGTAAGCATAAGCTTTCTTTGTATAAAATTTACCAAGTCCAAGCTGATTATCACAATGTCACATAAAGACTTGTAATAAATATATGCAAAGCAAAGTATTTAAAAAATTACTAAAGCCAGGCATGGTGGCTCATGCCTATAATCCCAGCACTAAGGAGGCTGAGACAGGATGATCATTGTGAGTTTGAAGCCAGCCTAGACTACAAAGTGAGCTCAAGGCCAGCTTGATCTGCTTAGCAAGATCCTGTCTCAAAAGATTAAAAAAAAAGTTACTTAGTTTACAGATACCCAAGTTTATTTCAAAATTGGATCAAAAGGGCTAAGAAATTCAGTAACTCAATATTAGCAATAGCATAAAACCTATTTTTTCCTGTGAAATATCTAACACAATACATCTATAATTTTCTTGTAAGGATCTATAAATATCAGAAGATTTAAGACTGAAATACTTGAAAGTTCATTACTATATAAATATGCAAGCATAATATACAAAACATATGGGCTGGGGAGATGGCTCAGTGGAATAAGCGGTTCCCTGGCAAGCACAAGGGTCTGAGTTCAATCCCCAGTTCCACCAAAGAAAATTATAAAAAAAACATAGTACATACTCATTAGTAAAAGTGCTGTTTAGGATGAAGACAATAATAAACACAAATAAGCTGTTGGTATGTTCTGCTTTGTCGGTCCTTTTCTTTTCCTTCTCTTCTCTTCTCTTCTCTTCTCTTCTCTTCTCTTCTCTTCTCTTCTCTTCTCTTCTCTTCTCTTCTCTTCTCTCTCTCTCTCTCTCTCTCTCTCTCTCTCTCTCTCTCTCTCTCTCTCTCTCTCTCTCTCTCTCTCAGTATTGGGGCTTGAATCTGTGGCCTTCCCCCCTGAGCTAAATTTCAAATCTTTCTTTTTTTTAATTTTTATTTTTGTTCAAAGTTTTACTAATTTGCTAAATTGCCTGGCTGCAGCTAAAATTTATGATCCTCTTGTCTCAGCTTCCCAGAGTACTGGGAATACAGGCATGCAGGCATATGTCACTATGCCTAGTAGTACATCCTATTTTTAAGAAACCTTTCAATGCCCACTGTGAGTGATTTAATAAATATTTCTTACCTTAAGTTTGGGCATATATGGAATAGGGCTCCATATTGGGCGTACATATTTACAAAGCAACTAACTTTCCTTTTATAAGTGAGTTTTATCCCAGTTTAACACAGGTGAAAGATTTCTAAACACTGTAGCCAGCCTTCTGGATGGAAAATGAGCTAAGGAAAGTAGCTTTCTGAAACAGAATACTCTCTGGAATGAACATTCTGTTCTAAGTCTCCTTTAGGGAACCTCCAACAATAACTCAAACACAAGTGATCTCTCATCTTTAAGATAGACCAAGCTAACTGGACATGTTCTTGGAAAGCCGCCCTCAGATACTTCACATTGGAACCTTTGAGTCCACATCAAAGAAAGCAGTTCTGGCATACACAAACAGAAAAGAGTCTTCCAGTTTCTGCCTTTGCTGTCTCTCTATCACTTCACACTGCTTTGATATCTCCAAAGTTATTTTACCTTTTTAACTCATTAGAGAAATCAGAACAAATAGTTATTCTTTTTATAATTCAGACATTTGCATCGAGATTAAGGGAAAAATAAACATAAAACAAATGTGTAAATAAAATAATACACATAGTCCTGAGTATTAGAAATAACAACTTTTAGTATGAATTTTGACCCAGTTTCAAATACATAATATTGTGACAATGAAACAACAATCAGATTGTGTGGCTTTTAATCTTCCATTTGTATGCCTACAAGCTGTTGGTCATAAGATATCTACTAGGAAAAACACAAGCCTGCACCCTTAAAAAAGTAAGGCTATGCATGCAAAGCTGCAGAGTAACCTGAAAATGACAACAGAGAATAGAATTCCTTCTAAGTATGTGGTCTATTTTGGAAAATGACCTGTGTGCAGCTGAAAAAAATGTGTATTCAGCTGTGGTTGGGTGGAACACTCTGTATATGTCCACCACGTCCATTTGTTCCAAGCTCTGGTTCAGTTCTGCTACTTCCTTGCTAATTTTTTGTCTGGTTGACCTATCTTTTTGAGATAAGGGTGTGTTAAGATCTCCTGTTAAGATTGTGTTCTTAGACATTAAGTTTTTCATGTGCCTTAAGATTTGTCTTACATAGTTGGGTATCCTGTGTTTGGTGCATAGATATTTATGAGTGTTACTTCTTGCTCTTGAATTTTTCCCATGACCAATATATAGTGGCCTTCTTTGTGTCGTTTGATCATTCTTGGTTTGAAGTTGAGCCTGTCTGAGAACAGAATTGCTACTCCTGCTTTTTTCTGAGGTGCTTGGGCATGTAATATTGTTTTCCATCCTTTGACTCTGAGCCTATGAATGTCCTTTTGTGTTAAGTGTGTTTCTTGTATACAGCATATTGTTGGATTTTGTTTCCTAATCCACTGTGCCAGTCTATTTCTCTTAATTGGAGAATTGAGTCCGTTTACATTTATGGTTATAATTGAAATGTGCTGACTTATTTTGTCATGATATTTACCTGGTATTGTTTACTCCTTCTAAGGCTTTAGCTACAATGAACTTGCAATCAGAACTGTTTTCAAAGGGCTGGCCAAATAGCTCAGTGGATTAAAGCATCCCCTTAGGCAGAGCACAGCAGCCCATTCAATCCCTGGGATGCTGTGCTGGCCCTGCCCCCGCAGGGTGGGCTGAGAGGGCAGTTGAGACTGGGCATGGTGGCTCACGCAAGTAATCCCAGCAATTGGGAGGCTGCAAACAGGAGAATCACTACAAGTCTGATTTAAGCAGTGAGACCCTGTAGACCCTGCCCTAAAATACAACAAATTAATAAATAAATAAAACCATTATCAAGAGAACTGTATTCTGACCTTAAATAGCCAGATATCTTCTATAAAAAAATATTAAAATAGTGAATAGATGTCTTTGGTAGAAGATATCTGGTGATAGTGGCTTTATGAGAAAACATTGTTAGAAGTAGGAATAAGTCATAGATATGAAACTAAGATATTTATATTTGAAATAGTAAGTACTGCAATTTTATGTACATAAGAAAGTGTCCATGGTAACAAATAGAAGATAAAGAGGTGAGAAACAAGAGTATGGTATATTATCATGGACCTTGTATATTACAGACTAACTATCCAGCAGCTGTAAGATTCTGTATAATACAGTAAATTAGAGACACACAATCTGATTTGTGCTTCAGAAGCAAGACTACTGCTTCAATTACAAGAATATATTTGTGGGACCAGCGAGATAGTTCAGGCATCTAAAGTACCTGCTTAGGCAAGCTTAGGCAGACCCAGAGGACCACGGTTGGATCCCTAGAACCACATGTCCCACAAGCCTCAGCCTCAAGGCAGGTTGGGCTGCCAAAAAAGAAAAAAGGAAAAAAGAAACAGACTTCTTTAAGGCCATATTAAAAGTAATGAGACTATCCATACCACATACAGACATCTAAGTAGATATTAACTCCTGAACTATGTGTCTTATTTAAAACTTGTTACTAAATGTATATTTATAGTTTGGAGTTAGATAAATTAACGTCTTATTGATAATAATCAGTTATAACAGTATAAGCATCAAAAATTGCTTTCAACACTTTAATAGTCACTGTGGAAGACCATCTAAATGGCTCTCCTAGAAATAAGAGCATTTGGCCATCCTTTGATGAATTGATAGGTATAGGACTGCCTAGGGTACTTCCTCATCCCCTCATTTGGCTTTAAGCAATACAAATAAGTAGCAGAGATGCTGATATGTAGTATTTGAAGAATAGACAAGTCAGTGATGCCTCTCCTATAGCTCCCAAATAGTATATATGTGCTAGGGTGAATAACATCACCTGTCTACTAAGACTGAACTTTGAGACAAAGTAGTGACATCTCAGGGCATGATGATTGCACATTAGAATTGAAGCAGCGCGGGCTGGGGAGATGGCTCAGTGGAATAAGTGCTTCCCTGGCAAGCACAAAGACCTGAGTGTAATTCCTGATTCCACCAAAAACAAAAAAAAATTGAAGTACTGACCTCAAAACAGAAGATACTGCCTGATCTGTGGTATACAGACTCTGAAAGTCCTTTTCTGTGTTTATTGCAGAGATGATTTCTGGTCTCAAAACTAGCCCAGCTGATGGTACTTGTGTGCTTCCTGTCACTTTCACATTCATTCTCAAGCCACCTCTGTCTTCAAATATTAATAAAAGCTGGGTTTGGTGCTGGGTCTAGATCTTTGTTTCAGTTAGTCATTATTCTAGCTGGACTTAGAATACCCTTGGCTCCCACAAGTACGAATATGCCCTATTGTATTTATTCTCACCATGGAAGGCACTGGAAGTAAAATAAAATTATTTATTGGAATTCCAATAACTTTTCCCTGGGATTACAGGGAAGCACTTATTCCACTGAGCCATCTCCCCAGCCCTTCCCTGGGATTACAAATGTGGGCTTCTCCAGACTGTGATAAGGTCATAAAGGACTTTCTACAAGTGACCAAGCAATTTCTTATATCTCCATTCAATGCCAGTGATAAGTAACTTAAGTAGCATTGTTTTTCCTAAATTCTCCTGAAAGACAGCAGCAGATATAGTCAGCTAAAAGTCAGGCATAAAGTGAACACTTTAAGAAATAGTGTATTAGCTTGTGCAGGATTATTTAGCCTAGAATGTGATGTCAGGTTTAAAACCCAAGTTAATTTCAGATTTGTCCAGTTACATATGGACCACCATAATTTCTAAAACGCTTGCTTTTCCCTCAGAGGCTTTTTGGTCATAACTTAAAACACAGTGCATTATAAAGTAGAACATATGAACATAGCCTAAATCATTATGACATTTTGTTCAATAAGTGATACATGCTTCCATATAATAGCTGTGGATTGCTATTTAGTGTATTGACATTGAATAACCCTTTGACCTGAGTGATGAGCTCTCAATTTTATCAGACTTATCTATTGGTTAAATCTGATAGTAAGACACTAGTTTGCAAGACTGGAGGACTCATCATGTGTACTTTGGTGGCACTGATACCTTTGCAATAATTATAGATTTGTAAGAAGTTGCAGAGAAATATACAAGGGCAGGTTGTGCTGACTTCAGCTTACCATCTTAAGTGTTGACTCTGTGTATAGCTAACTATGTTTCTGTAGCAACACTGGAATATTATCAGTATGTTCCAGAGTTTATATGGATCTTATTAGACACACATGTGCTCAGATGCTCCTGAGCCTGTAGGTATAGTTCAGTGCAACAATCTCAACCGTAGTTTTATGTAACATACACCAAAATTGGGATATAGAACAAGGAGCTGGAAGATAGCTCAGTAGAATAGGCACTTGCCTGGCAAGGAAAAGGTCCTGAGTTCAATCTTTGGTACCGAAAAAAAAAAAAAAGAAAAAGAGATACAGAACCAGATGTTCATTACAGTACTACTATACAGAACAATGCCTTTGTTTGTTTATAATATGTGCAAATATATATATATATATATGATTATATATATGTAATTGCATATATATATATATATATATATATATATATATATATATATATATCACAGGGTCTACAGTGTCTCAAAATGTATATTGGACTCATAGCGATCCTCCTGTGTTGCTGGGATTATAGATGTACCCCACCATGCCCAGTCTCAATCGCAGACTCATTGAACCCCTGAGGCAGGGCTGGCATGGCATACAGGGCATCAATCCCCAGCCACTGCGCTCTGTCTAAGCAGGGGCTTTAGTTCACTGAGCTATCTGGCTGGCCCTTTAAATTGAATATTATTGTATGACATTGAGTGTTTTTCACTCAGCATGTCCTCATCAGATACAATAGAGTTGTTAATCATATCAGTTTTATTGCTGACTTGTAATTCATGATTTGCAGACATCACAGTTCTTTAAAATTTTCCCATTATGAACATTTCAGCTGTTTGAAAGTTCTGATCATGACATTTATATAGCTTTTTGTGTTGACAAATTTCCATTTTCTTGGACAAATGATAAGAGTACATGTGTTATATCATAGGGGCACTGAATGATTAATTTAATTGTAGAAAAATTTTCAAATTATTTTCTAGAATGGTTTGACTACTATTCATTTCTACTAGGAATATATTAAGAGACCAAATTTTGCAATATAGTTGTCAGTTTTCATATCATCACTTGATATGTGTATATATATATATATATATATATATATATATATATATATATACACAAATTTTTTTTTGTCTTTTTTGAGACAGGGTCTCACTATGTAGTTCAGGCTGGCCTTAAGCTCACTTTGTAGCTCAGGCTGGTCTCGAACTCACAACAATCCTCCTGCCTCAGCCTCCCTAGTGCTGGGATTATAGGCATGCGCCACCACAATTTACATATGTTACAAAATATTGGGATTCAATATATCTTCATGCATGCATATATTTTGATCATAACTATCTCAAATACTACCCTCCCTCTAGTCCCTTTCTGTTGTTAAAAATCATTCTGACAGACATATAATGAAAACTCATTTTTAACTTGCATTTATTCAGTAACTGGCATTTTCCTCTTCCCTTTGTTTTTTGAAACAAGGCCTTGCTATGTACTCCAGGTAAGCGTCAAATTTGTTAGCTTCCTGAGTCAACATCCCAGGGTCTGGGATTACAGGTGTGCACCATCACCTGCAGCTCCAAGGATAATAATTTTGTGCATTACTTTATGGAGTACTTTGCCATCCTTATGTCCTGCTTCAGTGATGTTTACATTTAGGTCTTTTCTTATTTCATAATCAGATTATTGTTATTAGCCTTTGTATGTGAGGATCATTGTATATTCTAGGAACTGATCCACTGAGACTTTGGAAAAAATAATGAAAGAAAGAAAAAAATTGGGGTGTAAAAACAGTACAAAACCAAAACCAAAAGAAAAAGACTAGGGAGAACAAGCATATGATAAATCAAAGATGGAAAAATCCTGATGGAACACAAATCTTCATTGTTTATTCGTATGCTTTAAACTTAAGCCAGAACTAAGTTACTTTTGTCGTCATAGAAAATATTCACAAATTTTAAAAATAAGTACTGTAAATATTAGCATATGTAAATGGATCTTATACCCTCACTACAGTGTTAAAAACTAACAAATTAAGAACATTTATTAATAAGCCAAGTATATGCCTGCTTCTGGCAAAACAATAGTAAAGATGACAAGCTGGGGACTCTAGATTCCTGGAAAGTACCATAGGTGCTTAGTAACGAGAATTCATTACTCATGCATACACATGTGTGTTACGGAGGGGTGTTACATAGATAAATTTGATCTAGTTATGGAATTCTGAAATATGCAAATATTAAGCTTGTAAGTGTAAATGGTGCTATCTTGACAAAAACAGAAGGGTGGGAAGTTCTAGGCAAATAGAAGACTGTGCAAAAGTCCTGAGGCACAAAGAACCATGGTTTTTTGAAGCAATAGAAAAACAGGCAGTAAGGTGATGCAGCAGAAGAAGCATTGCTGGATATAAGACAGGATTGGACCTTTAAAAATATTTGTGTGCTTTCTTACACTTCATATTACCCAAAAGAAGGTAATGAAGTGGTTACATGGGTGGATGGTGTAACCCTCAAAGTGATGAAATATATTTTAGAAAATAGATTTGAAGATATATAAGGAAAGACCTATGAAGATTCTATAATGGAAATGACTACTGAATCCCTGGTGAAGAAAGCTAGATTGGATTAGGGTAACAGAGAAGACAAGGAGTTGAACAAATATTGGAAGATAAAATCTACAATTATTAGCAGGAAAAAAATAAGAGTTCAAGGAAGAAATAGGTTATTGATTGGAGAAACTATTTGGCGTATGAAGCATTCAGTGACTAAGGGAACTATAGGCAAGAATCAGGATTAATGAGTTGGAGAGAAAATTTTGGCGTGAACATTCACGTGGAGGTGTCTTTGTCCCATAGAAATGAAAATTTCTTTGTTTCTAAATTTTTATCTGTTGTTTTCTCTTTTTACTTTCTTTACTTCCCTTTGCCCCATCCTTTGTTCTCCTTTTAATTTGAACATTTTCTTGCTATTTCCCAGAACAATATTTAGAGACATGTGTCTAATTTATTTCACTTAAAGAGTACAGCTTCAAGGTGAAGGGAGGGAGGGGAATGGAGGAAAAAAAGAACCAAGATGCACTATTTGCAGGAACAAATTTTCCTGCAAAATGAATATGTATGTGTATATAGCAAAGTCTACTTATAAAAATATTTTTTTAAAAAAAGAAATTATATCCAAGGAAGTGAATTGCAATTCTGCAACTCATTGGTGCAAACTGAACTAGAGGTAAACCTTGATTAGATATCTGCATTTAGATATTAAGCTATGGATCTCAGAAAAGTAGCCAAAGAAGAGATTAAGGAATCATGCTAGGATTGACTCTGAAGCACTTGAAATATTTCCCCCCAATAATGGGCACTGAAACAAGGAATGCGCACTATCCTGATCTCCATGGAAAGCTCCTGAGAAAGGAGAGGGATCGGTCTTAACTATAGATAAAAACCGATCAATAGATACAAAGATTATTGTTCTTTTTTTTATTTAATACAATGGAATATTATCCACAAAGAAGGATTAATTTGGGACATTTGTAGTGAAATGGAGGGACTTGAGATCATAGTATTCAGTAAACTAATTGCACATGTATAAATATTGTAGTTTCTCTGGTTTGAAAAATGGAAAAGGTAAATGAGGACCACAGCATACATTAGACTTTACAAAATAGGAAGAAAGTGTGTAATTAGGAGCAAGAAATAGTGAAGGTGATAGGGGAAATGAAGGAAGAGAAAAAAATATGAGAAAAGAAGGAAAAAGGGAAATAAAGCTTTTGTAAATAAGAAAGGTAAGAGTGATTGAAGGGAAGATAAGGAAATGGAAACAAAAAAAGAGGAATTGAGATAGTCATGTACATATATAGAGTCCCTATGATCAAAGGGATTATTATTTTTATTTTTTATTTACTTTTTTTGTATATTAGGGAAGGGTCTACAGGGTGTTCATGGTCTCACTACTGCATCAGACTTGTAGTGATCCGCCTGTTCACAGCATTCCAAGAGGTGGGATTACAGGTGTGCACCACCACACCCAGTCTTAATTGCTGTCTCAGTGAGACCCAGGGGTAGGACTGGCACGACAGGCCCAGGAATTGAACCCCTGGCCCTTGCACCTACTTGTAGGCACTTTAATCTGCTGAGCTATTTAGCCGGCCCTGTATATTTAAAATGTACTAATAAATTAAATTTTAAATAAGAAAGGCAAAAAGATATACTTCTAATTGGTTGTACTGACTGGAAATTTTTCTATCTCAATTGAACTCAGAAGGGTGAAGCTTTAAAAGAAGGCATTACATTTGAAGGGGAAAAAAAGAGAGAACATCAATATCTCTTCTATGTGATGTGTGTAAATGGTAACATTAGTATACTTTGCTTTACCATGATAGAATTTATAATCACATTTTCTTAAAAAGATACAAAAACTGGAGACCACAAATAGTATAACCAATAATTTTTAATTATCAATATTTACTATGACTAACAAATAGAATAATATATTGAATGCCGGGTGTGGTGGCCCATGCCTGTAATCCCAGCACTCGGGAGGCTGAGGCAGGAGGATTGTTGTGAGTTCGAGACCAGCCTGAACTACAAAGTGAGCTCAAGGCCAGCCTGAACTGCATAGTGAGACCCTGTCTCAAAAAGACAAAAAAAAAAAAAAAAAAAGAATAATATATTGAACTCAAATTGGCTTCTATATTCAGAGAAAGATATTTGTATATAATAACATGTCATGGTTTTTCTCATAAGTGTGTCATATTTCCTCAATGGAAGAATTGGTTTCTGTGTCTTTTAACACATCATATTTTTGTAAACTTTATAAATTTAAATAAACCCAAATACATTTAAATGTATATCAGTTAATTTCTAGGTAGTATGTGCATATATTTGAAATATGAACATGGTTTTGACAAAGAAAAGCATATAAGAGACATGGGCAGAAATTAAGTTATTTTATTCATCATACTATCATGAAAACATTTTTTATAGGAAAACCAACTTTAATTATTATGTAGGATTTGTACTTCCTAACTAAAATAGTGTCAATGGTCAATGTCTTCATAGCCTAGTGCTCACAATTTTCATTACTGGTTCACTCTAAAATTGTGTGGTGCATGATACACACACACACACACACACACACACACACACACACACACACACACACACACATATAAGTATTTAATGAACGTGAAGCAAACCAAAAGAAATAATGTCTTTGTAAAAACATCATTAGTAGTTGTAATAGTGATTTAAATACGTTATGCTTTATGTTAGGTACTTTACAGAATAGTGTTTATTATCATCATTAAATATCATAGTAAAGGGCTGGCCAGATAGCTCAGCGGATTAAAGCGCCTACTAAGGTAGACACACGGACAGGTGTTTCATCCAAGTGTGCTGTTCTGGACCCGCCCCTGGGGCACAGAGATGGTGACTGAGACTAGGCATGGTGGAGTATACCTGTAATCTCAGCGTTTGGGAGGCTGAAAACAGGAGAATTACTGAGTCCAATTTGTGTAGTGAGACCCTGTAGACCCTGTACTAAAAATACATCTAAAAAGTCATAGTAATCTACATATATTATTTGTAATCTTATAAACTGTGTTCATGTGGGCTTGGTTCTATTTTCTGTTCATATTATATCACTGGTACAAAATCACAATGAACAACTAGTGAAGCCACTGGGGAATTAGCTCTACATGACTATGAACAGATTTGGGTAGTCCTTTCTTTGATCTTTTTCAGGTTCATATAATAAAAAGACTAGTATAATAAAATGGTTAGAGGGCTAGCCAAATAGCACAGTGGATTAAAGCACCTGCAAGCAGGTGCACGGGCTGGGAGTTCCATCCCTGTGCCTGCTATGCTTGCCCCAGTCCTGGGGTGCACTGAGATGACAATTGAGACTGGGTGTGATGAAGTGTGCTTGCAATCCCAGCTCTTGGGAAGCTGTAAACAGGCAGATGATCACTATGAGTCTGATCTAGTAGTGACGTCCTGAACACCCTGTAGACCCTTCCCTAAAATAGAACAATAAAATAAAATGACTAAGCAAGCTGACTATACACAATGAATCATAGAAAGTTCCCCGAGAAGGACAAGAGCAGACCTGTAAGGTTACTCAAGACACGTCAGCTTTTATCTAAGAAAATACAATGTACCATGGTCTAAAGTGTTGGAACAAACAGATAAAAAATTTTTATGAATTTTCTTCAAAAACATTCATAGTAAAACATGCCTAGTTCTTTACAGAAACTGCCATGATTTTTCCATTTTGTTTTATTCTACCCTAACCAGATTCTGTCAAATGTGAGAGGCTGTGCTAATTCATTGCTTAAGGACATCTAATTCTGCTGTCACAGTGCCACTGTATGATTCCCAACTCCATGACACAGGAGCTAGCTCCCTTAGGCAAATTGCTTAACCTCCTGTACCTTCAAATCTGCAATGCTTAACAGAGATGATTATATTTCCTTCCCTTCCATAATCTGAGGAGCATGTGATATTTGGTATAAGCCATATATTCAATGGGATCTTCCACATTCATATGAATAATAAGTCATAGTTTATGTTGATTGGTAACACATTTATAACTTTCTTTACATTTAAGGTAGTCAGAATATTGTATACACATCTACTCTCCTCTGATTTACAGAGATTTAATCTCATAAAAGGCAAAAAGAACAAACCAGGGGTTCAAAAATGTTGTTACAAAAAGTAAAATACTTATTGGTGAAAAAGTTGCTCAATATATTATTAATATTCTGTCTAGTCTCATTTCCCCAAAAGCTAACAGATAAGTACATTATATTCATCCATGACTAAATTTCAATTACTCAAATGCTTTCCACCTCTTCACCATGATTCTAGTTATATTTAAATGGAATTGTCAATGTTTTCCAAGTATTTCCACCATTTTTATAGATTTAAGAATAATCAATTCTACTAATGGTTCTCCAGAATTTTTAGACATTTCTCCAATAAGCATCTATATTAACTAAAACAGCATTAAATAAAGTGCAAACTTACCTTGTCATATCTAGGCAGTTCCGTGTTCTCTAAAGGATGATTTTCCATATTACTTAACAACCTTGAGCAATTGAAATTCAGACTATGATAAATGTTTTACACTGAAAGCTCATTCCAGTGTACTGTAGTAAGTTGAAATGGGGTTTCCGATGAAGGTATTTTTAGGCAGTGCAGAGTACAGGAGAAAACTGAATGTATTATACAACTTAAATATTTAGTAAAGCCTTTCTACTAAGGCAACACTTTGGTGATACCTCTCTGAAATAGCAAGGCAGAAGAAATAAGAAGAAAATAGATGGCAGAAACTGTGGGAACCAAATCACCTGGTGGGGAGACTGCAATCCTCATTCACAAAGCCATTAAATTTGAGATTGAAAGGAACAGCCTTTTTATAGAAATAGTATTTTGTTTATGCTTTTATCTCTCTACTACTTGCTTCTTTCTCTGATTATTTTTAGAGTGTTCTGTCCTCCTTATTGAATTCCTGACCTCTTTCTCTTCTCACTCTAATCCTTCTGGCTTCTCTTATCCATTCCATGCCTCATCCATTTAAATCCCTATTAATGGCTTCATTTCCAGGTGCCAGATCCCCATATCCACAATATGCATATCTGCATAAAGAAGGTTAGCATCTGCCGCCCTAGCCTTCCACTACTCCAGCTTCCCTCTCAACCTTCTCCTTATAAGTCGAACCATGACATATTCAGTGTTAACTATCACGCAGGATACGCTTATAATGCAACATCAGGTACTAATGATTCTGTGTCATAGGTATATCTTGCATACTCACTTATTTCCTTTCCAGTATTACCATTCTATTCAAGCACTCTGTTCCTGGGGGAACTACTAGAGTAACTTCAGACTGTTAGATCTTCATCTACTCTTAGCATTTCCTACTCCCTTCATAATAAAACAGTGATGTCCTTTAAAACATACACACACACACACACACACACACACACACACGCACACACACACACACACACACACACTCATATCTCAGCTCTACCCAAATATAAAGAAAAAATAATTTCCATGATCCTCAAGGTACTAAATGGTTGGGCCTCAGGCTAACCTGACAATTTCAGGCATGTGCCACTCTTTCTTTTGTTCATTATTTTCTAGGAAACCTGACATTTACTGTTCTTCCCTCACATCAAGTTGTACTGCTGCAAATTTTGCCTCTGCCTGTGGCTTTTTTGTCCACATTTTTCCTTGCGAAACTTATCTCACATCCCCTCCAATTTCTTTCTTTTCTTTTTTTTTCTTGCAGTACATATTCAGGACCCTGTGCTTGACAGGCAAGCACTTATTCTACTGAGCTATCTCCACTGGCCACTTTCAAGTTCTAAGACTAGTTCTTATTATATATTCTGGTAACAATATGTGCTTTATTCTATATTTCTCATTCCAAATGTTATCTAAATTATGACTATATTTTTATTTTTTATGTACTTAGTACAGGATCTACAGGGTCTCACTACAGAGATCTGACTCATAGTGATCCTCCTGCTTTCAAGCTCCCAAGCTATGATTGCATTTATATTTTTCACCTAGTATTAATTTCTATGAATTTGCTGGCTCAGAACATTGTCTCTGGAAAATGCTACATTACCTAACACAATGGTGTTCTGTATGTATCTAATGAATGGGTAATGAAGGCATAATAAATTTGTTCATTCTAAGTTTCTCTTTGATAACAGTCATTCAAAACCACCCAATACAAATTTTATGGAGCTGCTTCTTTTGCTTCATCTCTGGATTTATTTTGAGAACAAATCTATTTCTAGATATTTAAATAAAACACTGCAAAGACCAGAGGCTTCAAGAAAGTGAACTTCTTTGATAACACTTCGTGCTCTCTGCCACAGCCCATTAGAGCCGGGCGTGTACACCTAATCCAAAGGAATCCTCCAGCTCTTCAGCAGCTGTTCACATGGCTCCTGCCCTGCCCTTCAGCCTTTACTAAATCAGGATTCTCCAGCTGTCTGAGCTCCCCATAAGCTCTTTCTGTTAACCACCAAGAAGCCAACATTGCTTTGCATCTGGTTGTGCTCTTTTGAGTCTAATTTGCCCTTTGTTTTTCAGCTCTTGTCTAATCCATGTTAGCTACAACGATTCATCATATTCATTTTTTTTAACTTTTCCAACAATTTTAATAACATTTCCCACTTTGTCACTTATTTATAATACATCCATATTAAGAATCAACATGGAAAGCTATTACTTAACTTTCCTTTAATTAAAATACATTTACAGTTCTGATTCTGTGATCCTTTCCTTCTATAATCCTATAATTTATCCTTATACATATTTCCAAAGCTAAAGGCTGCACTTGTGACATGGTGCTGACTCCTTTGCCTTTTAAGTCAGCACTTGGGCTCAGGTACTATTGCTACTGAAATCTGATAGAGGAGGAGACAAGTTGTGTGCAAATAAAGATGGGTGCCAAGAATGAGCAAAAAGCTACTGATGTTTATGCCCTTTTATAGTCTTGATTCTCTGACATTCTTGGCCAAAAACAGAATGGGAGAAGGGAGAAAAATTTAAAACAAAACAAAAGCCAAGAAAAGGCTGAACTGATTAAAGGTTCACTCCCATATTTTCCCACAATTGGAAAGAATATAGCATATCATAATGCTAATTGTGCTTCATTAATAATGCCCTTTCAAACTATCCAAACTTCCATGGTGATGGAAAGAAAATACACTGAAAAGCTGAAGTTAAATTGAGAAAAGACTTTAATTTTATCATATGTGTGTTCTTTACTGTTATTCTAATACATGGTGTTAATATTTATTAAACATATCCCCAAAGTGTTGCAATTCAAACATCTAGTTTTAAAAAATCATGTAACGCTTCTCAAAACCCATTTTCTTGCTAACATACCCTACTGATAAGTAGTAGCTTGAGTCATACATTTAATAATCTTCATATTCAGTAAAACAGGTATACTAGCTAAAATAAAACAACAACGCATAAGCCAAAATAGAGTAGTTAAAATAGAATGACATTTTTTGCATTTTTTTTGGTAATGGGAATTGGACTCAGGACCTGTGTTTGCCAGGCAGGTGCTTGGACTATTGAGCTATAGTTCTGTCCCCTTTATAATTTGTACTTAAAAAGGACTATAAAACCTAATATGAAACTGGCTCTCTACATGGATTCAGCTTTCAAAACTGACATATCTTTATTTAACAATTAACATTTATGACAAATTAATTCCTTAAAGTTATATGAAATAAAAATATTGAATTAACAATCTGGAAGCATCATTTAAAAAGAACAAGTACAACAACAGCAGCGACATTTTATCAGCACACTGAGGAAATGATAGTTCCATTTCAGTTAAGATAATTGTCTCTTTTCTCTCACTTTCCATTAGTGAAGAATGGGGTGTATAATTACACAGTGAAAATGAAGCACTGAGGCAGAAGGCACAAGATAATCAAGGAGGAGGAAGAAGAAATTGATTTCTAAATTCAATCCTCACTGCTAGGAACATTTGTTTTTTTCAGGGCTTAATATTATCTCTATTACATAATGTCAATTTTAAGAACTGCGGGACTCTAAAAAAAATTGTGCTGTGAGTAACTTCATCTATGAAACCTCTCAGATATCTTGATTGAGGGATAGCAGACTAAGATAAAGTTTGAGCTGAGATGTGGATGGGAATTCTTTCATAAAATGGCAGCCGAAGTGGAAGCCATGAACTATGGTTTAATCAAGTGGAATGAGGAAACAATTGTGTGGGCTTGAGATGTGGATTCTTTTAAATAGGAACTGCTGCATTCATTTTCCTTCCTCATCCTCATGTACTTGTTGTCTACAAGCACCTGTCTCTGAGAAACTTTAGATTTCCATAAAACATAACAGCAAAAAATTTTGTTTTAACATTTTTGGGGTGCTAATCTTTGGTGTTGAAGTATTTTATGATCTCTGAAGGAGCCATTTGATTTATTTAATAACATTTACTACTATAATATGCTATATTATCTGGGGAAAATAATGTAAGTAGTACTGGGGATGGAACCCAGCATTTTGTATATGCTAGGTAAGCTCTCTACTACTCTTCTACATCTTTAGTACGTCTTACTTTCTGTCCAGACAGAATACAAATTATGAATGCTGGACTTGAAATACATCCAATACAGGAAACCAGTGATACATAGTTATTCGTCCACTCAATAAAGCATGGAGCAATGTCTCCAAGGCATGTTCACTTTCAACAGTAAGTAGAGGGAACCTGAAAGTTTCCAAAGTCTTCAAGAACCATTGTATATGTGAAATAAATGGAGAAGCCCATTCAAAGATGGAAAAATATTAAACTATAGTATCACATTGAAATTTTAACTTTCATCCTTTTTACTGAAGTGAAATTTTGGAATGCTAAAGATGTTCCAGTACCTTATACTGTGAAACCTCCAGGATGTTTAATTAATAGAGGTTTTTAAGCTGGGAAAACATGAAGAACAATATTTATTTGGTTGTTTCATTATTGAAAACAGTATGCTGCATTTAACTCATTCTCCACAGAAAACATTACATGAAATTCTGCTATGAAATTTAGTTTTATCTAGTGAAAAAGAAGTCTCATTTCCCATACACCATTACCTGACCTTCCCAACAAAATTTTCCAGTATGAAATAAATGCCTTTTTATTAGATCACAAAACTCCCAGGACTACAGCAGGACTTCATGAGAGATAAAATCCTTGCCTCTGAATCCAATCAAAGCCTGAATTTATCATATAAAAATAAATCAAGGTCTTCAGTATTCCTCATCCTTGTGATTTGGCTTTCATTCACATAACCCGTATATCTTAAATAACTGTACTGCCTCCATTAACTGTGTTTGGCACCACTTTCATCAATGTATCTTTTCAGAATGAAAAAGACAAGAAATGTCAAATTCCTACCATTATAAATTCCTCTAACTCTGTCATCTGCATTAAAAATTTGTCTGAGAAATAATTCTTTAAAATGCAACTAGGAAAAGATTCAAGCACAACAAATTTTCCCTAACAGAGGTAATATCCCATGAAAATATTAAAGCTTTACTTATGCTGACTGCACTCAAGGTCTCTATTACATTCATATTTATAATTTTAAATTATTTTTATTTGCGTAATCTCAGACCCCATACATTCTTAGTTTTCACTTTTCTCTATGACTGTAGTATGTTGATTAGGAAACATTTGTTAATATTCGCAATTCCATAAAAGATATGTTCTTAAAACAGAATATTTGAAAAAAAATTTAAGGATAGGCTAATTTCCACTTAATACTAAGTCTATCTTAGGAAAATTAGTATTCTGCTATATATAAAATACTGTTTGCAATGAGATAATTCAATGAAAATGAGATGAATAATACATAATGAAGTAGG
Organism: Ctenomys sociabilis; assembly: GCA_004027165.1. NCBI lineage: Eukaryota > Metazoa > Chordata > Mammalia > Rodentia > Ctenomyidae > Ctenomys > Ctenomys sociabilis. The sequence continues at coordinate 18,878 of PVKA01018223.1, forward strand.
GAAATATAGAAATTGAGATAGGAGGGAAAGTTTGGGAATGATTTTGTCTGCAATAAAGCCAAGATGAAAGATAAAGTAGATGTTTTGAAAAACACTGGACTGTTCTAAGACAAGGGACCTTCCAATTTTTTTATACTATATGAATTGATATAACTTGACAATTGCTTTCACATGGAGCATGTGGCAAATGACATAGACTACATTTATGACAGAAGATGAAGCTGTATTAGTAGCTTTGCCCAAAATATCAATTTGTATTTTAGTACTCTCCAGCTGGAATAGTGTCAACCACCACCCTTCCTTAAATAAATTAGAGTCTGCATAAAATATTTTGTAGTGCTTTTTAAAGAGTAATGTCTATAGGGCAGATTCTGTTGTAATTTTACAATGCTATGCCATGCAAAAGAAAATTAAGCTTAAGCTAAAGAGTGTACTATCTAATTAGAGCAGCAATCTTACAATTAATCTGGTCTTAAAAGACACTGAAAATTAAACTTTAAAAGATAATTTTGTTAGACCATAAGAATTAGATCACTTAAAAAATTCCCAGTAAAATGTGTCCAAAGAATTACTGAAAAAGTTCTTGTCAATGCACTCTTCAAATAATTTAAAAGTAAACAATATACTAGATGTGTTAATACAATGATTTTCTTTATAATGAAAACTACTTAGTCAGAAGACAACAAAATATACTCTTTCAAAGTATACACACTAAGGTAGTTTTAAAAAGTAACTTTAAATACCAAAATATCCAACTGGTAATATGTTCTTCAATAGAAAAAGTTAACATATAATTGTGGGATTATCTTCATTAAGTATATGAACATATTGCATAAGCATTATTTGATGGTGTTAAAATACACTATAATAAAGAATGTCACAAGAACACATTAATTTTTGTTAAAATCTCAGACTTTTCAGACTTATTTGAAAACCTATTGCAGATCAGATTATAAGTTTTTCTTGCTTTATTCCATAATTATATTTTCAATATTCTTTGAAAATTGTTCTGCATATTGATATATGATTTTAATCATATAGAACTAAGTTTCAAGAATAACTGATGTTGATAGCATTTATAAATTAATAATTATAAAAAATACAAATAGCAATTTAAAATGGGTATGTATATTGCATGTGTGTATCATATGCATATATTTGCACATGCGTATTTTTGTAATGGTAGGAAATGGAGCAGTTTTTCAATTAGAACGGAATGATAGTAGGCCCGATGTGGTCACACACACCTGTAATCCCAGTATTTGGGAAGCTGTGCCAGAAGGATCCCTGTAAGTTGCAGGCCAGCCTAGGCTACATAATTGGTTCAAGACAGGGCTGCAGCACAAGACCCTATCTCAGAAAATTAAAAAAAATAGCAACAGTAAGGCTCACCAAAGACATTTCTAGAGGTAACTAACTTTATGTCACTCTCTCTGTCTTGTTTCTAATACACACACATATATATATACACATATGTGTGTGTGTTTTATTACATATATTTATATTACATATATTAATGTAATTAATATTTGTGTCTGTACTAGTTTGCTTCTAAAAATATTCCTAGGAGAATATTTTGACTCATTTTTTTCCATAATTTGAGAAGAATTACATATTGGGAGAGATCTGTGGTTTTCATACTAAATTATAGGCATTACCCTCATATCTATACTAGTTGTCTATAATGTACATGTTAAAAATACAGTAAAAAGATAATCTTCTCCAGCTATCACTTTGGGATACACACTATCATGACTTTTCTCTTACAACTGTTAGGTACTAGTCTTGTGACTTCTCTAAAAATGAACAGAATGCTTTTATTTTAAAAATAAATATCTAATTCTAAAGCTCTGGAAAAATTCTAGGTTATGAAATGCAAGAAATGCCATGGTTTGACTGCAAACTATGACTAAAAGTCTCAAGGTTTTATGTTCTTCTGAACAAGAGACTTTCTATGTATCTTCCTGCACAGAGCATATGATTAAAGAATTCTCATCACATGCTGTATTAAAAATGTATTCAAAATAATAGATATAAGAAAAGAGCTTTGCAATTGATTCTTTATAAATACAATTGAACTTGTCAATGATCCATCATTCTTCTTTTCGTCCTTTTTTCCCTATGATATGAAAAAGATAACTTTTTTTCTAGCATACATGCATCCTGATCATTCCTAAACTGCAATCAGTTCATTGAGAATGTCTGTCACGTCATTATCCTACATGTAAACATTACCAAATGTCCAACTATGAATCAAAGTAATAAGTGATACACAGTTTTATAGCAATCAAAATAGTCTGCTACATATAATCTAAGCTAGTTACACATATTATATTATTTTAGTGTTTTTTAAATAAGAAAGATGTGCTTTTATCTGTTGCAAAGAAACAAAGCTCAACTCTGATTCCTGGCTACTCAAGTTATCCCTGTGAGAAATATATACATGTAAATAGATACAAAAAATACTATAAACTATGTAAAAGATAACACTTCTTTTTATTACAAGATAATGTGATAACTTATACTGAGCTGCCAAACTAGTGAGATGTCACAAAATAAAACTTATGCTGTAGTTGAATAATATGTTTAGTTAATTTGTACTTACAACAGTCCTCTACTTCTTCCCACCAAAGCATTTGGAAGACAGAATATATATATCAAGGCAGCGATAAAAATCTTGGTAAAAATTTCTTCCAACTTTACTGCTCCTGTAGGCTGAGGTACGATGAGAAACCAATAAATTTCAGCAGCTTTGGAAAGAAATAACACCAGTTTTTTCTATTTGTTTCTCTCTGAAGGCAACGGCCTCCAAGAACTGAGTCCTGTAGGGGGAAAGTGAGTGAACCCAACACTGAGTGAGTCAACATAGTAACTGATGCCAAGATTCTGTAGAGGCCTCTGGATAGTTCACATTCCAGGACCTGCGCACAAGCAAGTAGCCCGCCTTTTCTCTCAAGTTGGTTTCCCATAATAGGACTGCCCATGAACACTACATATAAGGTTGTGCTTCCAGCATGACAAGCCCTGTGAAATCAAATAATGCTCAGCTCTGTTCTGATTAACATTCTAACCAGAACAGCACAGTGGACATCGTGGTGCTTGCTCTTCAGGTCCTCTAAACACAAAAAAACTCTTTAGGACAAAACTGGAATAACATTTTCTGCCATTTTCATGTAAATTTCCAAAATAGCAGAACAGAAAATCCTGATCCAGAATTAACTATTAAGTGCTTTTCTCTTTTGCTTCTCAAAAACATGAAAACTTTCATTTTCCTGAACAAAAGGAAATGCTGAGAATTATCTATGCATTTGTTAGGCATCTGCTGTCTTCCAAAGTGAATTTCTACCCTTGGGATCCAGTCAAAAGTCTGGTATTCATGAGGACACCACTATGAGGAAAAGAAACAGCAGGAAAATGCAGAAGCTGGGTTTTTTTTAGTACAAATTTTTATTCTCAGTAAACTAAGAGACAATAGCTGTATATCTACTCTAACTCTCTTCTGTATGCATATATATATATATATATATATATACATGTATATATATATATATATATATATATATATATTTCTTCCCCTTCGTTTTTCAATACAAAACTGTCCTTTATTTACACTTTTGTGAAGTTAGTAACACAGGACACTAGGTTGCTTAGCAACTGATAGCAAACCTTAACCACACAGGATGTTCATCTCAGGAGTGAAGTAGCTTGTTTGCTTTAGGTACTGTGCCAAGTCCTACCTACATATATTTGATCAATTTCCTAGCTTTGTGGCTCTCAACATATCACCCCTTTGCATTTTCTTTTTTCAGAGATGGGTGCTCCACTGCAGCTAGAGAAGCTATATTTTGGAGAAGTCTTTGAAGGATCTTTTCATACTTGAAACCAGTCTAAAGATTGGAGGTACTTGAATTTATTAAAATAACTCAATATAGTCCAATAGTCCATAATAGTAGTGGGTTATCAGCACAACTGGCAATTGTCAGAAGTTGTTAACTTGAGCCTTTTACAGTTCAGCATATTAATATAGCATTACTTTTTATACTTCGTGGTTATACTTTTCTGCTGGATGGTTCAGACTTATATAACTAAAAATGTTACTTTTGTTTTTGACAAGGTCAGTCAAATCTCCTCAGGATTTACACTGGGACCATGTATAGCACCTTGTGGATCTTTTCTCAGTGTCAGCCATCTGGATGCGTCATGGCCACTACTTGACCAATTTTCTCGCTGTGAAACTCTGAGAGAAATTTTTCTCCCTAGGTGACTCTCCTTAGGAACACTATGCATTGTCAATCACTGTCCTCTGTGGCTCCATAATCTCTTTGATCAGAAAATTTTGGATACCACTGAGTTACAGGATGTCATAGCACAGGTTGTCTTGTGTCCTGAGTTCTCACTGACCTTAAAGTACCAGGACCAAAATACTGGCTATCCTTTGTAGTTCCTCTATTTCCCTAAGTTTTGTTCTGAAAACTTTACCAATTATTAATATAATCTCTTTAAAGTAATTTTTAAAGGTAATAAAAGAAAATAAGAGACAAGAAAAATGTCATGGGATTATCCTGCTACAATATTTTATATAGTTTGATTTCTAAATTTCTGTGTAAAATTTTGTAATTGCTTTTTTTTCACATTCTATAAGGATTTAAATTTTAGAATATCCATGGTTGCTGGAAAATAGCAGTTCTATGTTATGTCTAAGGCGTTTGATATTCAGACAGATAGTGATGTTAAGCTCAGCCGCCTCTGTTACAGGGTAATAATATCATTAAGCTTCTCTTCTAGATGTTTAGCAGCTGGGTTTTGAAGGTAGTACGTCAGGAGGTCTCATAGTATAAGTTTTCTGTTAAAATAAAGAATGTTCTTGAGGGAACAAAGAAGTTCTCTAAAATACTTAATATCAGTTGTGGGTAATGATAAAAGTGCTACACTAACAAATTAGTACTTTACAGCTTTTGGGGTACTGATTTTTAAGACTGTTCTTTCAGACACTGAATTACTGATCATTTATTCTCAAAATAGACATTTTCTCCATTAAATGAGCACAGGTAAAATAGGTCATTCATTATATTTGTAGATTATCCTTTGCCACTGAAGATTCTATTAATCTTCTCCTTTATTATATTACTATGCAACATGTGATCTCACTATTTATAAAAACATTACAGTAATAACAGTGTGCAAAGATAGACTTCTTGTAATTATAATACTCCCTGCTAAAAATATTTGAGAACTCTCTGTTTTATTTCTTAAAGTGATAGCTTCATTTTTTATTGCCATGAATGTAATTGCTTGGAAGAGAAATATATAATAACTAAGAATAATAAAAATGATATTTGGTCAGTTAGTATGACATTTAACTTAATAATTATACTAGACGACAGACATTGATATTATGCATGAATACTGTTTTGCTATAAGTACAGATCTGTGGAGGCAAACTTCAATAAAGATGTAAATCTACTCCATCACCATACAGGCATTCATCACGCTACGCCTGCATAGTCACGCTAATCGTCCCACCCAGTCACCCTCCAAGTCTGACACCTACTCACTTGTCCTCCATTTCTTTAAATTGGTCACATCAAGAATGCTAGATAAATGGACTCATTCAGTTTGTGACCTTTTCTGACTGACTTTTCTCACTCAGCACTGCATCCTCAAGTTCCATGCAAGTTGTCCTCAATAGACTGTATATTTTTATTGTGAAGAGTGCATCATGTTAGGAATACACTATGTATTTATCTTCTGCTGGACACTGGTCTCCTGCTTTGGCCACTACAAATAAAATTGAAAATCATACACAGTTTTATTTTCATTCTTTGGATTAATGGCCTAGTGTAATCACTGGACAAATTATGTTTAGTTTTTGAAATATATTGCCCAGATGTTTTCCAAAGAAACTGTACTTTTGCTTATCCAACAGAAATGCATGAGTGATACAGATTTCTCAACTTTTCATCAGAATTTGGTGCTTTTACTTTTATCCTTTCTTTAGTCTTAAGTACATAGGGCTATTCACAACACTATTAATATGAATTTCCCTAACAGATGAAGATAATGAACATCTTTCAGGCTGGGATCCTCATATCCCCCTGCAAACACTTTTGAGAAGGGTCAGAGTCTCCAAATGCGGGGGCACAATGCCTGGCCCACTGGGTCTTGGGTTCTATGTTTGCTATTAAAATGGCATCTTTATTGCTTAACATTTACTACTGTTGATTTTATAGATAAAGTGAATAAGACCATCAAAAGTGGTATTTAGCTGTTTTTATTAGTATGTGTTAGCAGTATATAACATGTACGTTTATTGAGTGCAGTAGGTACACAAACATGACCTACCTTAATCTATTTTCTTATACTGTTCTCCTCCAAAATCCTTCTTTTTTTAACCAGTGACAAAAGATGTAGCTTCTTTTCTTCCTATTACCCATCTTTTATTTTGCTCTTAATTTACACCTCAATTTTCTGATATAAGATTAACCAGTGCTATTCAAAGTTGTGTATGTATTTATTAATTTATCTGAACTGTTAAAAGCTCAAGTCAATAATTTCTGACAATGCCAGCCCTGCAGATAACACACTACTATTATGGCCTACAGGACTATATTGGATTATTTTGCTGAATTCATGCACCTACTATATTTAAATGGCAATGGGGTACCCATCTCTTACAAAACTAAACCAAAAAAGGGATTGAAATGAAGGACCATTTTGTATCTGTATATACCAAATAAGATAGATATACAGCTACTTTCTCTTAATTTGATGAGAATATTTATACTAATATTGTTTAGATAAGATATCATGTCTGCAGCTTGTACCATGAATAACCACTAAGAAGACAACAATATGCAATGTATTACTTATTGAAACTGTTATACTAATCAGTTTTGAAACTATCTCATTGCTATTTGTTTCTCAATAAAATAAAAAAAACAAAGTTGTGTATCTGACATTTCACTTAATTTATGAATTCAAAGTACATCCATTTTCCTAAAAATGACTCCAACTTTCATTTCACAGTATTGCACTTTGTATAAATACTGCATTCTCTTTATCTATTCATCTATTCATGTAGGTGTAGCCTACTTTCAACCTTTAGCTATTGCAGAATTTGCTGTTATAAACATAGATCCTTTGTCTGTGTCATCCATGTGGATGAGTCACGGCCAATGCTTGACCAGTTTGCTCTCTGTGAGAGCCTGAGAGAAAGTTTTCTCTCCATAAACATAGCTGTATCACTGTAATGTGATGTCTTTAATACTTTCGGGAAGATGTCTAGTAGGGACATAAGTGGGCCAAATGGAATTTCTATTTTTGGCATTTAAGGAATATGCATACTGATTTCCTCAGTAATTGTACTAATTTCCATTCCCAGCAATAAGGTAGAAGAGTTTCTTTTACCTCATAGCATTACCACCATTTGCTATTACATGATTTCTTCTTGATACAATTTTTCTGGAATAAGATGGAACCCTAGTGTTCTTTTAATTTTCATTTCTCTAATAGCCAGTTATGTTGGACATTTTTCATGTATTTATTGGCCATTTCTTCTAATTCTTCTGTGAAGTGTCTATTCATTTCAGTTGTTCACATTTAAATGGTCTTCTATGTTTGGGGTCTAATATTTTCAGTTCATTATATATTTTAGCTATCCTCTGAGTCATAGGTGAAAGTATTTTCCCATTTTATATGACATCTGTTCACTCTGTTGTTTCTTTGCTGTGAGAAAGCTTGTTAGTTTCATAAAATCCCATTTGTTTCTTCTTGATGATTTTCCATGTTTGACTTAGGTTCTGTTCAGATAGTGTTGGCCTATGCTCATGAATTCAAGATTTTTAACTTTTAGCCATTTCTGATTTAATGTATAGATATTTGAATCCTTTTGATTTAAGTTTACTTATTGGTAAGAGATATGAGTCAAACGTCAATCTTACTTTTAAAGAGAATAGCAGTTTAAAAATCATTATAACTGATACAGAATTTTACTAAACAAAATAATAAAAATTTAATAATGGTTGTTATATCACATGTTGTTGTCTTCAAATGAGTTGTTCAGATTACCAGGTACAATGGTGCAAAACTGGTCAAAATATTATAAAAATGAACAAGGAGAGAGAAAAAAAGTTAAGCATTAATTCCTCCTTTCAATAGACTAGCAGAAATCAGCCATATAATTATCCAAGCTGTCCTGTATATATATACCTAAATATAACATTATCCTTTCTGCTTTCTTTCTTTTGTACTTTCCCTCAGCCCAGTTGTTCCTTCATTTTGAACAGATTCTTTCCCTTCATAGTACTTATTGTACTTTCATATTTTATTTACTCTTTCAGGTTCTTACACTAGCAAGACAATACAATGTTTATACATTTGAGTCTCATTTCTTTCACTTACAGGTATGGTCTCTATTTGTATCTATTTATCTATAAAAGCCTCAAGTTTATTTAAAAAATATATATATATTTGGTACAGGTCTTACTAAGCCGCTCAGACTCAGAGTATAGTGATCGCCCTTGTCAGCCTCCCCACCACTGGGATTACAGGCATGCACCACCATGCCTGGTCTTGGTGGCTGGCTCAGCTTGCCCAGGACGGGGCTGGCATGGCATGTGGTATAGGGGAGAAAACCCAGGTCACTGCACTTGCCGAGCCAGGCATTTACAATGCTGAGCTATCTCCAAGGCCATTGAGTTTACTGTTTACAGTTGAATGATGCTCCTTACCACATCTTTTCTATCCATTCTCCAGCTGTTGGGCATTTGAGTTGTTTCCAAGATTTGGCTATGACAGTTGTGCTGCTATAAATGTGGGTGCACACATATCTCTGTGAAGGACTTCTATCTAGAATATATAAATACTTTTTAATAAATCAGTCTGCAAAATTCAACGACACAATAAACATGGGAATCTGATATGAATATATACTTCTCAGATCAACAAATACAAATGTCAAATAAATACACGACAAAATGTAAAACATTGGTCATTTACAACATGGAATTCGAAACAACACTAAGATTCTATCTCACCCTGGAAAGAATGGCTATCATCAAGTCAGTAATATAAATGCTGGAGGGACTGTGGGGGAAAAAGGAACCCTTCTCCACTGTTGGTGGGAGAGTACCCTAGTATATCCACTATGGAAATTGTTGGAGATTCTTTAAAAAATTAGGATTACAGATTTCATTCAACTCAGTTATTCCCTCCTGGGTATTTTTCTAGAAAAACTTAAAATGTCAAGCCTTAATCTTCTGCATGTAAATAGTCAATTTTTCAAGCAAAATTTGGTAAATACATCATATTTTCCTCAGCATAAGTTTTTGGCCCCTTTGTCAAAGATATGATGGGTGAATGTGTCTGAGGTAGTTGTTGGTTTATCCTATATTCTGTTTCATTGGTCCATAGCATTTTATGCTAGTAAAATACTGTTTTAATCACTGTAACTTTTTACTACAACTTCAAATTTGGACTTGTGACACCTCCTGCTTTGCTCTGTTACCCAGGATTGCTTATGTTCTGGATCTCTTATATACATTTTGATGATTTTCTCTTATTCTGTGTGGAGTTGGTAATTTGATTGCAATTGTATTAAATCTATGTATCACTTTTGGGAGTTTGTCAATTTTGCCAATGTTGGTTCTGCCATCCCAGGAATAGGGGATGTCTTCCCATTTTCTGAGGTACTTTTTATAGTTTTTATGCAAAATTCTTTTTCTTAATTATGTCACCTACAAAATTTACTTTTTTCATATTGCTGTAAAAGGTGTTGTGTGAATTTCTTTTTCATTTATTTTATTATTGGTGCACAGGAAGCATACTGAATTTTGTGTTGATTTTGTAGCCTGATATATTAGTGAATTGGGGCATTACCATAATATCTCTGAGTTTTTTTTGTTAAAGTTTTAGATCTTCTATTTAAAGGAGATGTCATCTGTAAAATAATTATAATTTGATTCCTTCCTTGTCTGTACATCTTCCTTTTTTTTCTTTTTGCCTAATTTCTCCAGCTAATATTTTGAGTACTATATTGAACATGAGTAGTGATAATTGACATTCTTGTCTGTTGCTGATTTTAGTGCTAAAGTTTTTAACTTCTTCCTATTTAGCATGATGTGTATATTGGTTTTTCATAAATGTATTTTATCAGATTAAGATATAGTCTACAGGTATTTTTCAGAGTACTTTTTATTATGAATGGATGTTGGAATTGTCAGTGTTTCTTCAGAGTTTCTGATATAATCGTGATTTTTTTTCATTGCTTTGTTTATATAAGTATGTTCCATTTATTGTTTCGATATGTTGAACCATCCCTGCACGCCTCAGATATCTATTTGGTCATGATATATAATATGTTTGAGGATTTGTTGCATTCTATTTGAAAGCATCTAGTCAAGGATATTTGCTTCTAGTGTTCACTAAAAAGATTAGCTTGTAGTTTCCTGTTTAGTTGGGTCCTTGTCTTGTTTTGGAACCAAAGTAATACTTGCTTCCATGAGGGAAATTCAAAACACTCCTTCCTTTTTCACTTCACTAAAGGTTCTGTGAACCATCGGTGATATATCCTGTCTGATAGTCTGGCAGAATTCAACAGTGAATTTATCTAACAGTGTTTTGGGCTTTTCTCTCTTTGTAGGTTTATCTATTTATTTACTGCATCAACTTCAGCAGCAGTGAATGGATAGTTCAGATTTATGTTTTAATGTCTTCTTGTCCAGTTTTGGTAAAACATATCTGTGCAAGAATCTATTTTCTTCAAGATTGTCTAATTTGATGTAGCACAATTTTTTTCACAGTAATTGCTAATGATATTCTGCTCTTTAGAAGTGCCTGCTGTTATTTTTCCTTTTTCATTGTAATCATGTTGATTTGGCCTTTTCTTCACTTATTTTGGCAAGCTTGCCTGACAATTTGTTTATTCTTCCAAAGAACCATCTTTTAGTCATTGCTTTTACATTTTTCATTCTCAGTTACAATTTTATTATATTTTGTTGTTTAAGACTTCTCTCTTTGTACTAGGGTTGTGTTTTGAATATTCTTGTTACACTTTCTTAACCTGTATCATTATGCTATTTATTTGAATTCACTTTGCTTTTCTAATAAGAACATTCATAGCAATCAACTTTCCTCTCAGGACAGGGTTTGTTTTGTCTCATATGTTGTTTTATGTTTTACTGGCATTATCATTGATTCTAAGAATCGAATTTCTTCTGTAATTCTTATAACTACGTATTCAAATGCGCTTTTCTTAGGTGTTTGCAAAATTTCTCTGGTTTCTTCTGTGGTTTGTTTCTAGTGTTAGTGCACTATGATCTGATAAGATATATAGAATGATTTCAATTCTTTGTTATTTGCTTATTTTTCTGCCACTAATTTAACTCAGTACCTTGTACTTTCCGGGCAGATATTGTGCCACTGAGCTATATCCTCAGCCCTCTTTGTTATTTAGTCAGTCATTATGAACTAGTATGTGGTCATTTTGGAGAAATTTCCTGTACTGTTGAGAGAATATGTATTCTTAATTATAGTAGGATAAAATATTCTTAGATATCTATTAAATCAATTTGAATGTGTGGATCACCTTTGATATCTGTGAATGTTTATTCGTTAATAAAATTGTGATGCTGGGACATTGATGTCACTCAGTGTAGGTTCCTTTAGTGTTCATTTTATCTTTTATATCCAGCAGCATTTGTTTCCTGAAATTAGATGGCACAATATTCAACAGCATTTGTTCCATAAAGTTGGTGGCCTAACATGCATTTAAAATTTTTGCCTGCTGAATTGTTCTCCAAACTAATATGTAGTAAGCTTTGCCTCTTCTGATCAGTTTAGCCTGAGTTATGTTTTGTGAATAAAATTGCTACACTTGCTTTTGGTGTCCTGCAGCATGGAGCATATTTTTCCATCCTTTGCCTTTTAGCCTATGAACTTCAGTTTTAGATTAGATAAGTCCCTTGAAAGCAACAACGCTTTAAATTCTGTTTTATGATCTTGCTTTCCAGTCTGTGCCTTTTAACTGTGGATTGAAGCCATTTACATTGCATGTTACTTTTGAAAGGTATCGATTTATTCCTTGTGTTATTTTTCCTTTCTATATAACTATTGCCTTGTTCGATGCATTGATTTTATCTGATCTTTTTGCTTTCTTGGCTTTGTTGTCTCTATCTATGATACTCTTGGGTTAGTTTTTGGAGTTCTATTTTGGTGTTCATCCATCTCCTCAGGTGTTCTTTGTCATGACATGTCTATTTCTCCATCAATTTTGTAGTATAACTTTGCAAGATATATTAGTCTTGGTTAGAAGTTTAGTATTTTTTAGTGCTTGAAACACTTCACTCCAAGCACTTGCCCTTTAAAGTTTGTGTTAAAATCTCTGCTGTAATCCTAATGGGTTTACCTTTATGAGAGACTCTTTGCTTTTTTGTTGGAATTCTGGGATTTTGATTGTGATGCATTGTTAGATCTTTTCTCAACATATTCATAGGGTCTTCTGTAAGCCTAGTTTACCTGTGTGTTCTTTTTCCACACTTTAAATATTTTATGCTATGATTTCTATGAACACAGTTTGTTTTTCAAGTGTATCTTCTAATTTTAATTCCAATTGGCTTTAAGTTAATCTTCTTAGCTTCACCTATTCATGGATTTTTAAGGTTTTTCAGAGTATGTCCTCAAGTATTTCCATTTTGATTTCACTGTCTGAAGTCATATTTTCATATTGGTTATTTCTGCTGTTTATAAATCCTACACAGTACTTTATCCCTGGAATTTCTGTTTGGCACCTTTACATGGAGTTCATTTATGTGGTAAATTGGTTATTGTGTATTGAACAGTTTTGGTCAACCCTTTAACTTTTGTATCTATGGTCAGTTCATAGGACAGAACAACTATTTTGGGAGAATCATATCCTCTTTGATTTTGACAAGTTTCTTTACTTCCTCTTTAATCATTTTCTACAGCTCAGTTGTTGAATGCTTGCCTTCCTCTCCACTGATGCCCCTTGAGTTTGCTTTGGGATATTTGAGAATCTGGGGGTTCACTTTGTTGGTGTTATTTTTTTCATTTGTGTGTGTGTGTGTGTGTGTGTGTTCTGAGGGCTGGAGTCAAATAACATGAAGAGAGTTTATTTTTTATATGAGGAGCTCTTTAGTTTAGTTTTGTTTTTTTTCTGTGATGTGCTGCTGACTTTATTTGTCCAGAGGTATTATTCACCTCTTCAGCCTATTCAATTTAATCACGTTGGATCCTGTCACATCACATAGCTGGTATTCATTAAGCCAGAGCTTTCACACAGCTCCCTCTCACTGGTGACCTCAACTGATTTCATGCATGTGAGTTTCCCTCTCCAGGTCAGACAACTATTTGACCCAATCTTGAGGGATATTGTTCTCTATGAACTGGTGTCCTGATTGCAAGCTATGCTGCATGCTTGACCTCTTGTAGACCTCTTTGCATCTGATTGCCTCAAATAATTCTGGAGATTAAATGCTGTGGATGTCTCTGTAACTTCCCTCCATGGGCTTTCCTTGTATAATATATGGCAAAAAGTCAAAACTCATGCATCATTAACTCTCTCTCTCTGCCCACAGATATCTATCAATCTCAGACCACTCTGAAGAACCCAGTGCTACTACCAGGTTTGGGTGAGTGTCCCTCTTTGCCAGTGTATGGCAATGAGGATAACTTCAAGCCATTTCAGGGCTTTCTAGTATTTGGAGAAACAAAAGAGGGTCCACTCTACCCTGGCTTTGTTTAGTTCCTCTATCAATTTCTTCAACAAACTTTTCACAGAACTAGCTTTTCCTGCTGCCTCAGTACCAAGCTAGAAGTTGCCCTTCCCTTTTCCAGTCCACATGGAAGCCTGCCAAGTGTTAACCATAGGTCACTGGATAGTCCACTTAGAGAATTCCCATTGTACGTGGTGATACTAGAGTCCTACAGACCATCAGGATTTGTGTAGTATTTTCTTTTATTTAAGACCCAGTGGCATCTTGCAGGTCTTTGGCACTGGAGCACTACCTTATTTTTTACAGTGGGTGGTGTATGGGTGCATGACAATTTGTTCTACCCCATTCTGTTATCAGGCTCTCTGAATTGCAGATTCAAATATGTCTCACTTCATCATGCCTGGTGAGGAGGGTAATGACTATGAGTCTATTCTATTAATTGTGTCATCACTGAAAGGCGAGCTCCCATCCTCAGCACTGTCTACTCCCAAGATGCTGCATACAAATGTGCGGTGTGGCAGGTGATGTACCATGATCTTGGAGTGATGTGCTTCCCCCTCCCACATGCCTGTTAAACACTGGTTTTTAATTAAAGTGGACTTTTCTTTACTTTCTCATCCCTTATTATAATGTACTTCTTCTGCCTATCTTAGGTAAACTGTTTGGCTTAAGCACCAATTGTGGGACTCTGACATTAGCTGTATGTGCCTAGGTGGACATTTTCTTGCCTTCCCCTGAATGCTTCTTTAAAAATTTCATTTTACTGTAGTAGTAACACTTTACATGAGGTCTACCTTCTTTATAATTTCTTTTAGTATGCAGCTACAGGTACAGGGTTGAACAGCTCTCTAGAGTTTAATACCATGTAAGTGAAATGATATGCACATTGATTAGTAATTCCCTATTTCCACCTTCCTTCTGAATACAACTCACCAAGGAAAAGTCTATCCATAGCTTTCATTCATTTTCTAATCATATAGTTTGTTTATTTCTAAGTTTTCTGAGCTCATTATAATCTAGATATCAGTCCTTTAAATCATACGTGGTAAAAATATTTTCTTCCAGTCTGTAATTTGCCTTTTGATCACCTGAAGAGATATTTACAAAGTAAAAGTTTTTTTTTTTTTTTTTTTCTATCAGGGCAGGGTCTACATGTTTTACAGGGTCTCACTACATAGATCAGATTCATAGTGATCCTTTTGTTTTTCAGCCTTGCAAGTGCTGGGATTACAGGCATGCACCACCATGGCCAGTCTTAATCATCATCTCAGATTGTACCATGAGGGCGGGCTGGCACTCCATATAAGGGATCAAACCCCAGCCGCTATACTCTTCATAAGCAGGCACTTTAATCCACTGAGCTATCAGGCTGGTCCTTTATAAAGTAAGTTTTAAATTTTCAAAAATTCCAATTTATTGATTTTTGTTTGTTTGTTTGTTTTAAGTATAGTATTTTTGCAAGTGTAAGGGCTGAAGTTCAATCTCTGGTTCTGGAAAAAAAAGTATAGTATTTTTGATATCAGTTCCAGAATCTCTTAACTAAGCATTATGCCATTCATTTATCAAAGTTTTAATTCTATTCTTGCAATCATTGTTTACTTATATTTATGATTCATTTTAAACGATCTTGTACAAGGCATGATGAAAAATTTTATCTTATTCATTGACAATTTCTCTGGCATGATTGGTTGAAAATCCTGTCCATCCTCTAGTGACTTAGTCTTGGACCTTTGTCAAACATGAATTGGAGTAATTTGTGTGGGTCTATTTCACGAACAGCTGTATGGTTCTGTTGATTTATGTGTCATGCCTTTGCCAGTACACACCACCTTGATGTCTATGGCTATAATATAAGCCTAAACATTGAACAAAGATATTTCTCCTATTGTTGTTATTCTTTGAAAACATTCTTTTGAAATTCTTAGTCCAGTTACCATATATATTGTTTTACAACAAGCTGCTCTACAAATGAATCTACAGACCTGTCTCAAAAATACACTTTTGGCCTTTGAAAGTACTGAACTCAGCCTATCTATACATTTCTAGAAGCCTGATATTATAGCCTATTGAATCTTCAATCAATAAGCAGCCTATTCTTCCAACATTTTGCTCATCCAATTATATTACATTATACTGTGTATTGAAATTTTTTTTGTATTATAACAGTTTGTTTTCATATTTCCAATACACTCCTAATGGTACTACAGAAAGTATCTACCATATGTAAAATGCTTCTGAACAGAGGTGTTCAAGGTTTCGTATTTGTAGATTTTATATATATATATATATATATATATATATATATATATATATATATTAGTTACAGAACACAATTATTTTATTCATACATTTAATACATCTCTTGAAGGTAATTTTGAAATTCAACATGTTTTAGGGTGCATGACTTGTGATTGTAACCCATCACATGAAATAAAGTGCAGAATTTTCCCGTTATGTCATTGCAGTACTGAAAATGTTTCAGATTTTAGATCATCTTGGATTTTGAAATTTCAGATTAGAAAGCGTTAGTCTGTACCGTCTGTTATGAATGTGATTTTACAATGTACAAGAAAACAAGAGAGGTTTCAAAGTCAGTTTGATAAAGCATATCAAAATAGTCTACAAACAAACAAGGCTCATATGCATATATTCTTAAAATAATTTTAAACATTGCAATTGTGGATATATAAATGAATCAGAAATACTTTTTGAGAGTACAGAGTACAATTATACTACATTGGAGTTATAGATTAGTATATTTTGAAATGTTTTCTATTCCTATGTTTTATTAAATTTTTAATAATGGAGATGGAGACAGATCTTTGCTTATATCAGTCAATAATCCTTGTATCATAAATTGACTTACATATCAATTAGAAAAATACATGCATGATAAATGTAAAAATGAATGAGTGAATTCTTCAGTAACTAAAAATCCTAAAGGTCATTATTTTATGTTAATATGAAAGGACTCATTCATTTTTCCAGTTTATTAAATTATGTAGTCATCATGTTAAGTATTATGATTAGTATACTTGGGATTGACAGCTATGGTATTAAATAAAGTTCTTGATTTGGAAAATTCATCTTGGGCCATTTTGCTTCCTATTTTCATAACTATATATAATGTTTGAAACACTACATTTTTATAAAGTTATATGTATATATATATCTTAAAATTTCAAATTAGATACATTGGAAAATGATTGTTATCTAGTTTATAGCTAGTGAATCTTGAAACACATTCTAATGATTTAGGAAATTTGATGGTTGCCAACATAAAGAAAAAATGTTGTGATGTTTTGATAGAATATATATAAAATATGCATTTGAAAGGAAATGACCTATTTGTTATATCTCCTAACCTTGTGAACATAGCAAGCATATCTATTTACTCACATACTTAGTCCATAGGAGCTTTGTTACAAAGAGATCTTTTACTTGTTTTGTTAGATTCATTCATAAGTATATCATTTTTTGAGAAGCTGAAAGCTATGAATTTAGAAATTTGGTTTCTAGTTATATATTGCTCATAGATTAAAAATACTATCTATATTTCTATTATCAATTGTTTTATGTATGTATCCATCCTCTCCTTTTCCTCCTCATCATCTTCCATCTTCTCCCCTTCTTCCTCCTTTCCTTGTCCTCCTTCTCCTTCTTCTTCCTCTTGTTCTTCTTGGTTATTTTGATCTCACTTTCTACAACAGTCTGGCCTTGAATTCACTGTGTAACCAAGGCTGGCGTCAAATTTACAGCAATCCTCCTAGCTTAGCCTACTGAGTGCTGGGCTTCCAGGTGCATTCCACAATGTGTGCCTTGTTGGTTAGCTGGCCTGCCTGCCTGCTTGCTTGCCTGCCTGTTATTTCATTTCAATTCATTATTTCTCCTCCTCTGTCCTTTATGTTCTTCCCTACCCCATCATTTTCTGTCCTGCCCTGCCTTGCCCTGCCCTGTCCTGTCCTGTCCTTGTCTGTCCTGTCCTATCCCATCCTGTCCTGCTCTGCCCTGTCCTCTCCTTTCCTTTCCCTTCTTTTGCAATTATCTACCTACTTTTTAGTTCTGGTGATCAAACCCAGGTCCATACACATTCCAGGAAATATCTTTACCATTAAACTACAACCTCAGTTTCTACATTATTTCTTTAAAATAATTTTTGTCTGGAAGAAATTTATCATTAGCCCAACACTCTCAGTGGGATTGTAAGCATATAGTACCTTTATAGATACAACGCTGCAGACCAGATCTCTATTTTTATTCATCATGCATAACTGAAACGTTAAGGCTGCTGATTAGCAATCAATTTCAAATGTTGATATTTTATCCTAAGAACTTGTTGAATCGTTATTTCTGAATAATTTCTTATAATACTTGGGACTTGCTACACAGATCATCATAACATGCAAAAAGCATAATTTATCTTTGATTTCTGATTTATGTGTTGCTATTTACCTTTTTTTTGCTTTTCTGAACAACCTAGAACTTTCAGGACTATAAAAAATAGCAAAGCTGAAGTCAGATATCTGCCTTGATTCTAATAATAGGAAGAAAGCCTTAAATCTTTCAACATTATTATAGTGTGAGGCTTTTTGTAGATATTCTTTATCAAATCTGTACTGCATCCTAGTTTCTGAGAGTTTTAATTATCACGGGTTGCTGATGTTTGCCAAACATTTCCCTGCCTCAATTGATATCATCAAGTAATAATTTTTCTTTAGCTTCTTATGTGTCAAATTGTGTTAAGCACTTTTGTCTGTATGCCCATAAGCAATATTGGCTTGCAGTGTCTTTGTTTTCTTTTAGACTGTGCTTGTCTGATTTGGGTATCAGTACTTCCTGCCTCCAAAGCATATCTGCAAGTTTGCCTCATCTTTTATGTTCTGACAGTTGACAGTTCTCCACATAAAGCACATGAAAAATGTCATGGCACTGCCTTCTGATGTCCATGTTTTCACACAAGAAAACCTCTGTTCTTTGATCATTTTGCTAATAAATAAGGTATTGTTTTTGTATCATTACTTTTAAGATATATTTTCTTTTCAAACTTTTACTAGGATGCATATAAACTTGGGCTTCTTTTATTTATGCTGCTTGCTCATGTGGTTCCTTGAATCTGCAGGGTTTGTACTTCACCAAATATATTTATTTTCATCCATTAGTTCTTTGGGTACTTATTTAGGGGATGTTTCTTATTCTCAAAGTCCTCTGATGTAAGGGATGATAAATCTTATAATCACTTCAGATAATAGATAGCCTGTGCACTTTTAATCAGTTTATTTTTTCTTGTTCAAACTTTTATTTCATTGTTTTCCTTCCTGTATACAGCTTTGTACCTCTATCTTCCATCCTACTGTGGAGCCTACCTATTGGAATAAATTTTGATTTCTCTACTTTTCAGTTCTAAAATTTCATGCTGCACATATATTCTTGTTCTGACATTTTCTGTTTTATTTGTTTCAAAGAAGTTTGCAATCCCTTGTTGAACTATTCATTTTTATGATGGCAACTTCAATATATCTGTCAGAAAATACCACCTTCTGTATCAGTGTTGGTACAGGTAACTGCTGATTGCTATGTGAATGGAAAATTTTCATTTTGGCAATTAGGATATTACGTTTTTAGGCTCTCAATATTATACAACCCAATATAATAGGCATTGCCAAAGTTTGTTGTTATGAAGTATGGCAGAAAAAGCTGATAGTTTGCTGTGTTACTATCAAGCAGGGATGAGAGTTCAGGTTTCCCCTTTAACATATTACAACACTGTGGTGGAAATTCTAATCAGGAATAAGTATCTTCTTTGCAAACTAGCTCCTCCTCCATTTGTAAAATTACATTGCATTACTCTGAGCTCTTCAGATTTACCTTGTGCATTTCCCCACCATTGTATCACAAAAACATCAACAGTTTCATAGAATTTTTAGTATGTAACTTTGTTCCTTTGTTGTATGTACAAAATATAAATTGAGTGCATCTTAAATATATATCTTACATGCTAGAACAGAAACTTCATCAAAAGAGTACTTTCTTTTCTTTTAGTGATTTCATCTACATTGTCTACACTGTAACCTTGTTATGTGAATACTACTGAATAGACCTGCATCTTCCTTATCTTCTGTATATTTTTCTAAGCTGTTTAGAATTTTATCATCTTTTATAGCATACATTCACTCTATGTGTATCATGTATTTAGGTTTAATATAAAGAATCCACCTTCACTCATCATCTTTAAGTTTCTTCATGTTAGCAGCTGACTTCTATTATGTCAAATGGTTCTCAAAATCTTTCAGATTTAATAAGGACCAAATGATATTAGTTAGAAAAAACAGATAATAAGGTAAAAGAATAAACTGTAATAAAGGTAATTATAAAACAAATTAAATACTGAATCCTTAGAAAGTAGCAAATCAAATTTCCTTGTAAGTGAATGTGACAAAAGATTCTGAACCAGGCTGGGGAGACAGTTCAGTGGCATTAGTGGCTACATCACAAGTATAAGGTCCTGAGTTTGATCCGCGGTACCAAAATAAATAAATAAATATAAAAAAGAGAGAGATTCTGTATAGGATAAGCACAGAAACAAAAGCTTATTTAAAACAATTGTACCAGGGCAATTACTAAATATACATTTACTTTTCAAATGCATATTTGGGCAAGATTTTCCACATCAAGGAATGAAGTTCATATATCTGGTTCCAGAACTTCAAAGGATTACCCTTGGCATGTATTAAACTAAGACTTTATATTTTAATCAGCTTGTTAATTGATGCATTTGAATAGACTTTAAGATTCTTATTCTGAAATAAACATCTGAAAGAGGTACCATGTTTTAAAACATAAGGTAAATGATTTACCATCAAATATTGTAATACACATTAAATTAATGTATTTAAAAAGGTGACTTATCTGTCAATTTAAAATATAAATAAAAATAATGTTTTAAAAGAAAAAGTATTTTAAGTCTATAATCCATGATTTCACTTTAAGAAGGAATTAATAAAGAACAGAACTCAATCAAATTGAAAATTAACATGTAGAGAAAATCCATGAAAAAAAAACATAACATAAACATAACACAATAAATTTAACAAAGTATTAATCAGAGTGACAGAGTATTAATGATATCAAGAATAACAGAAAACAAGGGCTGGTCTGGTAGCTCAGCAGACTAAAGTGTCTGTTTAGTCAGAGGTCAGAGTCTAGGGTTTGATCCTCAGTGTGGTGTACTAGCCCAGCTCATGAGGCATGTTGAGATGGTGATTGAAACTGGGCATAGTGGCGTGCACATGTAATCCCAGTCCTTAGGAAGCTGAAAACATGGGAATTACTATGAATCTGATCTACATAGTGAGACCCAGTAGACTCTGTAGACCCTGTCCCACATAGAGACAAAAAAAGAATAAGAAGAAAACAACTTATCACCATTGATTTGGAAGGTATAAACTGATAATAAGGGAACTGTATAGACAATCTTTTCATACAAATATCTGCCAATTTAGTAAAAAAAAAAATTATTCAAAAGGACAAGCTGCCACAAATCACTCACCATGTAATAGTTTCAGTGTTATATAAACTTTCAAGAACTGGAATGCAATTTTAAAACTCTCAGAAAGCAAATTTCTATGCTCAGGTAATTTTACTGGCCACTTTCATCAAACATTTAAAGACTGACACAATTTCTTCAAAAAATCAGAAAACATCAATCATGGATATATTTGATGAATAAAGCACCAGCGTGGTAGCAAAACTAGAAAGATAATACAAAACAGAAATTACAAATATTTCATGCATATCAATGGAAAATTCCTTTCAAAATTTTCTGTATATAAATTTGAACAGTACATAAAAAGATCATTTTGAGTTTGCTCTAGAGAGCTAAATTTGGTTCTATGTTTGATAATAATTAACTGAAAACTTCTGTTAACAGAAATAAGCCCCACAGTCTTATCAATGAAAATAGTTAAAAATTTGATAAAATTTAACATTTAATCTTGAACCACCCTGACCAACAGGACTAGAAGGGAAATAATCCAACCTGAGTGTAGTAAGGTCAACATAAAAGGTATACTTAACTTAATGTTAATATCAGCACAACACTGTGGACTCTCTGACAGCATTCTTCATTCAGTGAACCACTGTAAATTTTTGCCCATGAAATGACAAAAATAAAAATTTAATTCCATAGAAATTTGAAAGAAAAGGGCTAGTCAAATGACTCAGTGGATTAAAGCATGTTCAATAGGCACAGGGGCCTGAGCTTTGATCCCCAGGGCTGCCATGCCGGCCCTGTCCCTGGGTCACACTGAGACAGGAAATGGGACTGGGCATAGTGGTGCACCCCTGAAATCCCAGCTCTTATGAGGCTGTAAGCAGGCAAATCACTAAAAGTCAGATCTAGTAGTGAGACCCTGAAAATCCCATACCCCACCCTAAAGTACAAAAAAGAAGAAATGGTAAAGATTGTCAAGAAATGGTATGTTAATTAAAAAAACTGAATCAAGAAGATATAACAAATGTTAGTAACCTGAAAACAGCCAATGAAATACAAAATGTAATAAAAAGCCTACCAAGAAATTTCAGGTCCTGATGAATTGACAGCTGAATTCTAGAAGAAATTTACACAAGATATAATCCTTATACTCCTCAAACTCTTCAATGAAATTGAAAAGGAAGCAATCCTCCCAAAATCATTCCTGGAGGCAAGTATTATACTGATACCAAAAACAGAGAAAAACACAACTAAAAAAAGAGAACTACAGACCAATCATCCTCATGAACATAGAAGAAAAAATACTCAACAACAACATCCTAGGAAGCAGAATACAGCAAATCATCAAGAAGATTATTCACCATGACCATGTAGGATTCATCCCAGGGATGCAAGTGTGGTTCATTATATGCAAATCCATAAATGTAATACACTATATCATTAGAGCCAAAGCCAAAAACCATGTGGTCATCTCAATTGACACAGAAAAGGCTTTTGAGAAAGTTCACCACTCATTCATGTTCAAAGTCCTACAGAAAATAGGAATAGATGACCTTGACTTCAATCTGATAAAAAGCATCTATGACAGTTCAATGGCTAACATACTTAATTTACTCTCAGATCTGGTAAAAGACAAGGAAGTTCTCCATCACCACTCCTATTCAGTATAGTTCTGGAATCATTAGCTAGAGCCATTAGACCAGACAGAGAAATAAAAGGAAGAAGAATTGGTAAAGAAGAAGTTAAACTATCATTATTTGCAGATGACATACTTTACTTGGAAGACCCAAAGCCTCCACCAAGAAGTTACTAGAATTGATACACAAATTCAGTAGCATAGCAGGATACAAAGTCAGTACTTAATAGTCAACAGCATTCCTTTACACAGATAACAAACATACTGAGGTGGAAATTAGGGAAACAATACCTTTTACAATAGCACTGAGGAAAATGAAATAAATACCTTGGAAGTAATCTAACTACAGAAGTCAAAGATCTGTTCAATGAAAATCACAGTACTCTGTAGTGTACATAGAGGATTTCAGAAATGGAAAGATATTCCCTGATCCTGGAGAGGAAGAACCAACACTGTGAAGATGGTCATACTCCCAAAATTGCTGTACAGATTTAATGCAATCCCTATTAAACTACCATCAACATACTTCATAGACTTAGAGAAATCGTTCTTAACATTTATTTGTAACCAGAAAAGACCTAGAATAGCAAAGGCAATCCCAGGCAACAAGGACAAAGCAGGAGGCATTATAATTCCTGACTAGAAATTACAAAGCTGCTGTGATAAAATCAGCATGGTATTGGCAACAAAATAGACCTGAGGATCAATGGAATAGATTAGAAGATGCAGAAGCCTCTACAAACACACTCCTCTACCTTATCTTCAACAAAGGGGCCAAACATGCACACTGGAAGGAAGATAGCCTCTTTAACAAATGGTGCTGGAAAAACCGGCTTTCTACATGCCAAAAATTAAAACTTAACCCAGCTCTATCACCATGCACTAAGCTGAAGTCAAAATGATTAAAGGTCTAAACATGAACACGGAAACACTAAATCTCCTGGAAGAGAAAGTAGGAGGAACACTTGAGGACATACATACAAAGAGTTCATTAAATCACATGGGTAGACTTGAAAGAATTAGCAACTGGGACGTCCTCTTATTGAGAAGTTTTTGCATGTCAAAAGAAATTATCCAGAAAGAGAAAAGACAAGCCACAAATTTTGGAAAAACCTTAACTAATAAGCACTCGGACAAAGGTCTGCTTTCTAGAATTTATAAAGAAACATAAAACGTTAGAGCACCAAAATTTAAAGACCCAATCCTGAAATGGGCATCTGAGGTAAACAAACACTGCTCAGAGCATGAAATTGTAGAAGCGAATAAATGTATGAAAAAATGTTCCATATCAGTAACCATCCATGAAATACTAATTAAAATAACAATCAGATACCATCTAACCCAAGAAAAAATGCCTATCATAAAGAAATCACCCAACAATAAATGTTGGTGCAACCATTATCAAAATCAGTGTAGCGGCTCCTTATGAAATGAGGCCTGGAAATCCCATTCAAACTACCTGTCCCCTACTGAGAATTTTCCCAGAAGAACTGAAAACACCATATCATAATATGTGCACATGTGTTTACAACAGCACAAATTGTGATAGCCAAATCCTGGAAAAATCCAAAGTGCTCATCACCTGAAGAATGGATGAAAATGATGTGGCATTTTTATTCAATGGGGTATTACTCAGCTATAAAGAATGATAAACTCGAAGCCTTTGTATATAAGTAGATGCCACTTGAAGATATATTCATAAGTGAAATAAACCAGACATACATATATAAATATTATAGTCTTCGTAGTGTAAGAACTCAAAAGAAGAAAGAACAAAAAGGTACAACACAATTAAAAGGGAAGTGAGAACTTAAGGCAATGAAGGGAGGGTAAAGAAAAGAGCTAGGAAACATGACAGGGGTGAAACCATACATTTATAAGCACAATATGGTTAAAGTAATGATACTGAGAATCTTCAGCAGGTTTTTGAAACTAGCAGTTAATTGGTAGGATTCTCAGCCTGACTAACTATGTACTTATTTATTATTTTATTGAAGTACAAACATTAATGAGACAGTTTTAAGACACCTTAACAGGATGGATTTGATAAATTAATACATTTCTGACTAACTATAAATGTTGATACTTGTGAACTAAGCAACTACACTGAAGATAGTGATGTGTATTACTAGGGTCAAGCTTGGAATGTTTGTCATTCTGGTCTTCTAAATACATCCTGTTTGTCATTTCATATTAATTACTGCTATACTATTTCTCAAGTATATATTTGTTTTAAAAAAGGGTAATAAATGAAAACAAGATACAAGAAACAAAAATGTCATAGGACTGTCCTGGTACAATGCTGTATACAGTTAAATTTCTAAATTTCTTTTTTTTTTTTTTTCTTTTTTTTTTCCATTTATTTTTATTTTATTAAAATACAAATGTCAATCAGACAGTTTCAAGACACCTTAACCATACAGAGTCGATGAATTAATACATTGCAAACTGTTTTCTTAACGTTTTGGTACTGTACAAGGTGCATACATGAAATTATATTTACAGGTTTTTTTATAGCTGAATTATATCAAAGATTCAATAA
>PVKA01018224.1:0-28864 GCA_004027165.1 Ctenomys sociabilis
GCCTACATTTACCTCTGCCATATGCAGAGAGGATATGCAGAGAGAGTAATCTGCATTATCTAGTATTTAATGTTTTGGGAAGTCTAGGGCTTCAGCTTTGATGTAGTCTTTCAAGCCCCAGGAAGTCATAGCCTCTATCTCGAGGCTTGATCCCAGCTGGCAGCACGGAGCATTAGCTCTACCATCCTGTCTCCACCCAGCTCACATTAAAGAGCAGCAGGCTTACCAGGGAAACACACATGCCACCTTCAAAGACTATCACCAGCACCTCAGCTCGACCAATACACATTGCTTAAGGCCAATTGAAGGATAAACAGAAGTCCTAGCCAGCTCTGTACATAACAATATGAGGAAATATGATCAGACTCAGTCAAAATGGAGACAAGTCACTTTTCTTTCAAGGAGAGCTGCTCAGGTGGTCCCCCACAATATTTGGTTAATGTTAAGGTATTCGAATGTTTTCCAATATTGCCAAATCACATAATTCATAAATATGAATGCAATTTTGGAAAAATGCAATTTTTCTTTAAATGAAATTTAAAATTACCACTAGAAGATTAGAAAAAGGACATCTATTTATCAATTCATAAAAGAAGATTAAATGACATATAAAGGAAAACAAATTAGTTTAATAAAAAGCAAGGATGTGGCAGAAATTTCTAATATAAAGTAAAAACTTGGTGAAATATCAAAAGATCAGTTCACCAATTATGAGAGATTTAATTGTAGTAAATAAAATCTCTTTTCAAAGGCAAACTTTTAGATTAGGTTATAGCATTTTGTTTCTATTATTTCAAATCACAGAAAAGTGAAAAAGGAGGAGGAAGCAAGCACTGTAGTCCACGGATGAATGTAGAAGCCTCCTTGTATGCACCTGGCCCACAAAGTGGAGGAGAAAGTAATTTTCAAGTGCAAAAGGGAAGCATTTGCAGTAACAATGACAGAGCCTTAACATGATAAGAATATTAACTTCATTGTGTGCATGTATGTTTTATGCTAGAATGTAAACATTTATACTTTCTGTTATGCGCAAAATAATACATAAACTACGCGATGTGATCCTCCAAATATGAGTCTGAATTAATCAGCAAATTCTTGTACCCAATAACAGTCCTAAGAATGCCAAATTCAAAAGCCAATTTATAATTTGTGGGCTGGTTTTCATTGGTGGGTATGAATGTAAACTAGTACAACATTGTGGATCCCCAGAAAACTAAAATCAGACTTACATTTTGATCTAGATATTTTACTCCTGGTATATTCTGAAAAGAACTAAAGACAGGATGTTATAGTGATAGATGCACACCAAGTGTATTTCTAACCACACAGTTCACAAATAACCAAGCTATAGAAATTGCTGAGATGCTTTTGAACAGGTGAGTGAGTAAATAAAAGGTGATCTGTACACACAACTGAGAAAGAATATTAATATCATAGGTTGTCTCTAATAGCACATAAAAAGTAGAGTGGTGTAATAGTTGAAAATGATAAAGATGAATTAAATGCATCTATCAATTTCCCAAAATGAACCATACTACTCTGCATTACTAATATGCACATTAAAAAAAGAAAAATCCATGTTTTTAAATCAAAACTAATCTAACTAAAAATAAATAAAATAAATGTTTATTATAGTAGCAACAAAACTCTAAAGCAGCAGGAAATAATTGACAACATGTAAGGAGATAATGAATTACACTTACAAGTCTTTTAATTCACGTATCCTAGCAGGATTTGGGAGGGGGATTTTATAAGCTTGTTTTACACTTCATCCAGAAAAGAATGCTCCATCAAATATATTGTAATTTTGGGACCAAGGAGATAGCTTGGTAGAATAAGTAAGTGCTTGCCTGGTAAGTGCAGGGTCCTAAGTTCAATCCCCAGTACCACACACACACACACACACACACACACACACACATTGTGTGTGTGTGTGTGTGTGTGTGTATCAGCAGGAAGAAATATGTCTTATAAATATTAAATTATATTAAAAATCTTGGAACTGGGGAGAGAGTTTTGTGGTCTAAGCACCTGCCTGGCAAGTGCAACGACCCAGTACCACATGCCATGCTGGGCCCATGCCCAGCTGGCCCACAGAGTCCGGCCGTAGTGGTTCATGCCTATAATCCCAGTGCTGGGAGGCTGAGGCAGGAGGATCACTATGAGTCCAAGCTTCGCAGCAAAATCCTGTATCAAATACATAAACAAATAAAATCTTACTGAGTCCAACAGCATCAAATTGGTATATAAAAGACCTATGGAATAAAAACTAAATTAAAAAAATCCAAAACAGATGTATGCACAGGCATGCATTGCCTAAATTTCTGAGAATGCATCATGTAGTGATAGAATAACCAGAGTGCACCTATAAAAACCTAGAGAGTACAGCTTGTGTGTAGCTTGCTCCAAGACCTAGCCTTTTGCTCCTCAGCCAGCAACTTACCATAAAGGTCACTACCCTTACTTAGGACAGCACATGCCTACAAACTGAAAAGATGCAGCAAAATGTTTTAAAAGACAGAATTTCTGTTACTCTCCTGACACGTACCATGCACTCTCTGCCTGCATTCTGCAGAGGGACAGGGCTAGGCACAGTGTTCTCACTGATAGGCTCATATGCCTGAAGACTGAGTTTCTCTTCACACCAGGTCACAACCGGTTTCAGCTGACACTGTGCAACATTGTCCCAAATCAAGGCTCATGTCCTGTCCTCAGGTGTTGAAAGTGGGCATTGACTTGGTCTCCTTACGGCTCAAGGTCCTTTCAGGCACTCATTTCCAGTAAGGAAATTTCACCAGTGTTAAAGACTTGCTCTGTAGGTTATTTTCCTCCACAATAGGCTTATCTATTTCTTTATGAGTGGAATATATTTATTGAGAGAAAGAAAGCTCCTGTCTGAGAGAGACAGGAGAGGGGTGTGGAGTGGGTGGAAGCTGTCTCTTCCAGGGACTTTTATAAAGGAAAACCACGTGGTGAAGCAGGTCTAAGGTGCTGGAGAAGACATGGGAACTCACTTAGGTGGGCATGAGGTGGCACAAAACTTGGTTAATCAATGAGATTACAAGCGTCATTGCTCAGGTAAAACTGATTAAATCCAGTACCAAATGGGGAAGCAAGTCACGCAGCAAGCTAGCAAGCATATGGGACAGCATCTCTTCCCGTTAGGGTTGGGCTATTGACTCATTTGGACTCTTTCAAGGTGATTTTCTTTGTTTTTTTGTTTTGTTTTGTTTTTGGGTTTTGTTTTTTTTTTTTTTTTTTTTTTTTTTTGGCAAGGTGATTGATGCTTATTTAGAATACCAATTCCTACTGCCCTTCCCTAGGGAAGTATGTAGCTGTGCTTGTTTCCTCTTTTGTCTTGATCTTGAGGTGTGCTGTATAGGGAGTGTCTGTCTCTTCCCAGATGTAAAGTCACCTTGCATTCCATCTCGTCTCCTTGAGGGGCCGAGCTTATCTAGACTTCGGAAAACATTTCCAGCTGCCTCCATTAACATTAGCAGAATCTCCACTCACTCTATTTTTTTTTTCTTCAGAACTGGGAATTGAACTCAGGCCCTTGCGCTTGCCAGGGAAGCACTTATTCCACTGAGCCATCTCCCCAGCCCTCACTCCATATTTTATAAGGAATACAATTTCTGGTATCTTTATACTGTCTTGAGCTAGTATGAATTGAACATCAATATTACAAAGAAATTTTTATTTTCGCTCAGACCATAAAGATGCTGTGAGAAATACATTGATATCTCACCTTCAATTCTGCTTAAATTTCTCTAAACTTATGTACTGCATGTAGCTATAAATGCAATATTTTGTCCAAATGGCAGCTCAGTAGGTTTATATACATCAGCACCAGCAGGAAGAAATAAGTAAATTAATTGCAGGATGACTCTAAGACTACGAGTTCACACAGTAATAAAAATTTTCAGCTCTATTATAATCTAAGTAAGCGCTTATTTGATAGATGACAGATAGATAGATGATAGATAAAAATGAACTCAATATATGAGAATATATATTGTTATATTCTCTCCCAAGCATAATACTAGAATGTATATTAAAGCATTCTAAAGAAAAGTAAAGATAGATGCATTTCTTACATCAAAATGTGAAAAAAATTTCCACGTCAAAGACCAAAATATAAAAAGGTATAAATTCAAAGTCAATAACTTATTGCAGAAGAAATCACAGGAGTAAAAAATTGACTGCACATGCAAAGTGATCAATTTTTTTTAGTGAAAGTCCAAAACTATTAATATGGTTTCAAATTCTACACTGATGCTGACCTTTAAGGAACTACATTATCAAGTTTTAGTATATTATCAAAGATATTGAAACTTATAAGCAAGCTGGCTTTGCACATACTCTATGTTTCCCAAGTATATTTCTCCATGAGGCCAGATTTTCTTTAGCTGCTTCAACTAAACTGTAATAAATTGAATGCTGAATGAATTTTAAAATCCCACTATTTTTTAAGTAACCCTGAAAGTACTTTCCAAACATATATAGCATCCTTATACTTCTCATTGATTTTTATTTCTTTTGAAAAATACAGCAACATTTTAAAATGATAGCAGTCAATTTATTTGTAGTGAATAAGGAACAACAATTGAATAATTTAAGAATTTAAATTTGTGGATTCTTTAAAAATTTTTAAAATGTAAAATTATTATGAGACAAAAGTCTTTAGAACCACTGGTAATATCCAAAATTGAAAAAAAACAAATTGTGCTTCACAATAAAGTATGCTTTAAAATGACATTAAAAATAAACTCAACTAGAAAAGTTAGGACAGATATTCAAAATGAAAATTCACATAAGGAAAACTTCAAAAATTTAAGCAGAGTATGATGCGGCTCACTAGCTATTTAACAATGTAAATAAAAATAACAGAAGAGGAGCCAGGGAAATGGCTCAGCAGGATAAGTGCTTTCCTGGCAAGCATAAGGGCCTGAGTTCAATCCCTGGTTCTAAAAAAAAAATGACAGAAGACAAACACCGAAGGTGCCCAAATCAGTGAGATCTCTATTTTGCGGAACTGGGGATTGAACACAGGCCCTTGCACTTGACAGGCAAGCGCTTATTCTACTGAGCCATCTCCCCAGGCCCCACGTTTAGGGAAGTGCAGTGGAACATACTGAATTTAGGCATTTTTGATTCACTGTAATTTTCAGATGCACAGAGAAATATTCACGGAGATTCCTTAAACTAAGTAGCAGCATCCACTTTCATTCTAACTCAAATGCAGTGAGTAAAAACCACCTTCCCTGCAGGTACTGCTGAGCTGCAAAGGTACAGTACTGTCTAAACAAAAAGACATTGAGGCTTATCAACAAGATGTACAGAACTATATACAAAAAAAGATAGGTGTAATTCTTAGCAGCACGTTGTAAGCACCTCAAGGGTAAGTCTGAACAGTTGCTAAACAGTTGGTTTTTTTGTTTGTTTGTTTGTTTGTTTTTTTCATTTATTTTTATTTTATTAAAATACAAATGTCAATCAGACAGTTTCAAAACACCTTAACCATACAGAGTCCATGAATTAATACATTACAAACTGTTTTCATAACGTTTTGGTATTGTACAAGGTACATACATGATATTATATTTACAGGTATTTTTATAGCTGAATTATATCAAAAATTCAATAATTATTTACCTAGTGGATGACCATAGCACTAAAAGGCGACATAATATCCTGTCCAACCACCATTAGTGCAGATCTTGCCTATCATAGAATTATGTAGAAGCCCAGCATTATCCCAACTGTACTGTCTATACACACACATCATGATTTTTTCTTTCTAATATCTATAATTTTGTAACATCTTTGTAAAGAAATCTATAAGGCAAACCAGCCAGATAGCTCAATGGACTAAAGCACCTGCTTAGGCAGAGCACAGCAGCCAGGGTTCAATCCCTAGGGAGCCTTGGCAGCCCTGCCCCAGGGCTCACTGAGATAGCAACTGAGACTGGACGTGGTGGTGTGTGCCTGTAATCCCAGTGCTTAGGTGGCTGAAAACAGGAGGATCACAACTCCAATCTGTGTGGTGAGGCCCTGTAGACCTTCTACTAAAACAATAAAAATGAAGAGGAAGGAAGGAAGGAAGGAAGGAAGGAAGGAAGGAAGGAAGGAAGGAAGGAAGGAAGGAAGGAAGAAGGAAGGAAGGAAAAAAGAGAGAGAGAAAGAAAGATCAAAAAAGTTCAAAAGAAATCTATAAAGCTTCTTGTAGGGCACACCTGAAGACTCATCAATAAAGTATTAATGTTGAAAGAAAATTTTAAACTCTTAATTTACTCTCACTTAATTTATGAAGTCAATATAATCTAATCAAAATTACATCTCCCTTTCATGTGATAATATGAGTTCCTGATATGTGATTATATTACTTTTTTTGGTATGGTATTATTAATTTTATCAAGAAACAAATAGCAATGAGACAGTTTTAAAACTGATTAACAGGTATATTATTATTTTATTCTTAAACATAACCTTTTAGTTTCTACAATTTGTGAAAGAAAATTCATAAGTCTAGTTGAGGAAATACTAAAGAAAAAGAATATCATAAATTTAATTTCACAAGATATAAAAATATGCCCTGTAAATTTTTGTTTTATTTTATTTTCTCCAATCATTATATAGGGAGAAAAATGTAAGTTTGGATTTGGTTGTAAGTGGTAAAACCCAAAACAGTTGGTTAAATAAGATAATTTGCAATGCATAAAAATAACTTATGTCTAGGCCATCAGGATTTCATAGGGAAATTAATCAATTCATCAGGGAGCCTACGTTTTTATCTTACTTGTGCTTCACTGTGATCTCTCACTTACTCAAAATGAATGCTTGAGTGCTTGGGACGGTACAAGCACCTCTGCTGGCCCAAAGAGGAGAACATACAGCATTCTCCGACACACATTTCCAGGAAGATAAATAAAATTTTTTGGCTTCTGTTGTGAAAAATTATAATCAAATCAAAATATGGTCTATATACACAATAACTGATATTATTCAACCATCAAGAAGTACAAAAGCATGACATTTATAGGGAAAAAATACATAAATGGAACTGGAGATCACTGTGTTGTAAAAGAATCCAGACACTGAAATTTAAATATCTATTACCTGTCTACTTTTATAGGTGAGTCTGGGAATCCTGGTTCGGTGAGTCGGGGGCAGAACCCTTGGCTTCTTCCAGTGCACACCATGCTACCTAGAGCCCCTCTCCCAAGCCAGACGAGAGAGTGGGAATTTTCCCAACTCTCTGAGCAACCAAGTTTGGTGAGTGTGTGGGGAGACTGAGGGAGAGCCTTAGGCTTCCCCCAGTGCACTCTGCGCCATCCAGAGCCTCAGGCCCCAAGACATCCTAGCCAGAAATTTGCCTGAGACACCCCAGACAAACCTGCCTGGCAACCCCCCAGAGCCCCTGCCCCCAAGCCCACCACAAGAGCGAGAACTTTTAGTGACTCTCCTGGCACTCGATCCACCCCTGCCCGGCCTGGTGAGTGTGAGGGAGAGCTTCTGTGCCTCCCAGTGATCCCCTGACCAGGGGATCAGAGGGAAACTACAGGAGTTGCAGCAAAAACAACCAAACACAAAATCTAGATCCAGGTCAGGCATAATTGGATAATCTCAAACTTAAAAGACTGGTACCTGAATCTCATTACCTGCTAAGGTTATAGCTGCACCAAAGCTCTACACCAAAGGTCAGTGGTCAGTGCTATTCAAAATGACAAAGATAAGGAGAAAAATGCAATCTCAGACCTCGAGTCCACCAATAAGTGCAGAGGACACTAGCTCAGCTGAAATGAATGAATTAACAGAGACAGAAGCAAAGGAACAACACCAGAAAGGTATAGAGGAAATCAGACCAGAATTAATGCCTGAAATAAAAAAAGAAATACTTGAATACATAGCATCTGAAATAAAGAATCAAATCCAGGAACATATGGGGGAAACCCAATGCTCACCTAGAACAAGTGCAGAGAGCACTATTCCAGCTGAAATGTATGAATGAACAGCATCAGAAGCAAAGAAGCAACTGCAGAAAGGTCATGAGGAACTCAAAGTGAAAAAAAACTTTTTTTTTTTTTTGGTGGAACTGAGGATTGAACTTAGACCCTTGCATTTGTCAGGCAAGCGCTTATTCTATTGAGCCATCTCGCCAGCCCTGCGGAAATAATTTTTGAAATCAAAAAAGAATTCTTTGAAATCATACCATCTGAAGTACAGAAACACTCCTGGAAATATACTTTTATAGGTGAAATCTAAAAAAAGTAAAAATAAAAAGTTGTGAAAAAATACATATTGATTTGGGAGAGAAAAAAAAAAGAGATGCTAGGAGAGAACAAAAATCTGTTAAAGATGAGAGACAGACAAAAGGCAGAGGTGCCAACTACTCTGTAACTAATACTCACTAATGCATTTGTAAAGACTGCTTAGTCTACTCTTTCCATCATGTGTCAAACCAGAGCAGAGCTCTTGCTCCTGAAGAAATAAGTGAGAGCAGACATAGAGGACAGCATGATGTCACCATCAGAAAGATGGTTCCGCACTATAAGGTGTTGAGTCAACTTGTTCTTAAGAGAAAAAAAATGTTAAAATCACATTTTTTTTAAAAAAAAAAAAGATACTTTAAAAAGCCAATTACATAACTGACAGTTGAGTTTAACCTATGGAAAGATGGAGTTGACACAAGTTATTGTTTAGTTCTCTATTTATGAATTGGTCTATTCCCTAAAAGACATTTGCAGCTCTCAGTCAATACTCAGGCAACTGTATGTGGCTGTGGTTTTAAGGACCCCCCATCTCAGGGTCACAGTGAACAGAAAATACCAGCCCCATTCAACAACAGCTGAAGGTTGAGTTGTACAAGTGATTTACCCTCATGTTAGTAGATGATGGCCTCTACTCCATTACTGTCATAGGAGCCTGGGTACCATTGAGAGTCAGAGCCAGAGCTAGAACTAGAGCCAGTGCTGCAGTCATACTTAGACCATGTTTTGAGCTGTGGTTTTGTCCTTGGGCCAGCAGAGCCTGAAACCATTGACAATAGAGGCAGAAACAGTCTCTGCCCTCAGAAAGGAAAGTGTAAAATGTAGGCAGGGAGTCTGCTTGTGGCTCACACAACCTAAGATCTAGGGCTTGACCACAATGGTTTTCGGGATGTTCTTGGTAGCCTCAGATCATGCTTTCATTCAGATCTTATTCAGGTCCTTCTTGAGCTCCTTGGCAAAGTGTGCATTTCTCATGAACTTTTGTTCTGCCTACCTAAGAGATTCTTATCTTTGCAATCAGAGTTTTTTGCTTCACTTCTACTGCAGTTTGGGTTGACTGTGTGTGGTACACTTCTTAGGAATGTCTATGTCTATAGTTCACCAACATCACCCCAATTTAAAGCTTCTACAAGTCATTGGCAGACAGGTACAGAAAAGACAAAAAGTCAAGTCACCGAATGTGCAAATTAGTTGCAGCCTAAGTACCAACCAGTGAAGTATGTGTGATTTCTTTGGGGCTTGTCTCTGGTTTTCCCTTGTATCTCAAACTAGTTTCTACAGAACTGCAACTTAAAACCCCTAACAAAATCATCACCAAAACACCTCAGAGAAAAAGCTTATGCTCCTTACCCAAAGGACTAGGAAAGGGGCCACCTAGTAAGACAGAAAATAACCAATCACACAGGAAAGATTGCAGCCTTGCCCTCACAGTCCCCTATACAGACTGAGTGGTGAATCAGGATTGTACCACCCCTCCCTTTAAAGGCTGTAAAGAGGTGCTTCAACAGAGCTCAATGGCATCAGAGAAGAGCAAGAAAGCTGGGAGAAGCCTAGCCACGCAGTCTCAGTGGTCACAACAGAAAGAGCCTGATGTTCACCATAGCTCCTCTCTTCCTCTCTGCACAGACAAGTCATGAATTTCCTCAGTGAGGAGGAAGACTCTTCCCACTGCTGCCGCCATTGTGGGAGTCTACAAGGAGAGGAGATAAAGAAAAGCAGTGCAACCTCTGCTTCCTAGTTGCTGTGAGTTGAGCAGCTTTCTCTGCCATGTCTCTATTGTGATACTACTTCCATGGAGCCAGCTGATTATGGACTGAAACCTTTGAAAAAATGTATTTAAAATCTATTTGAGGAAAGAGATATTTTCTATCATTCTCTGGTCCTACCCCACCCTCCAGACCCAGCACCACCTGCCCTGTGAGTGACAACATCCACCACCCTTTTGGGAGCCCTGCAGACCTGACAAAGCCCGGGCCTGGTAAGTATGTGGGAGAGCTTCTGTGCTCTCCTGCACTCCCACACCAATCCATACCCAACTATGTAGCTGATGTCCCTACAGTGAGACTAGGGTCAAAACCACACAGGTAATCCAAGAGCAGAACATCTTGCCAAAGGGATACAACAGGCTCACCTCCAAGGACAGCAACAGGAAGGAGCTGAGCACAGCAGCCAGACCCAAGCCAGGCACAACTATATGAACTAGATCTTGGTATACAAGTACCAGAATTTCATAAGGTGCTAAAGTTATAACTGCACCAAAGCTCTACACCAAAGATCAGAGGTCAGAATTATATGAAAAAACTAGGAGCAAAATGAAATATCAGGCCTCGAGCCCACCCAAAACAAGTGCAGAGGACATTAGCTTAGCTGAAATGTATGAATTAACTGTGTCAGAAGTAAATAAGCAGCAGCAGAAAAGTATAGAGGAACTCAGAGCAAAATTTATTTCTGAAATAAATAAGGAAATCTCTGAATTCATAGCATCCAAAGTAAAGAAACAAATGCACAAACATATGGAGGAAACCCAATCTGAAAAAAAATCTCTTCACTAAAAGAACTAATAACTGGTTCTAAAGAAAACATTGACAAAAAGGTAGAGGAGATTAGAAAACTGATGGGTGCTATGGAAGAGCAATACAGGAAAGAAACAGATCATTTGAACCTGAGGCAAAGAGATATAGAGGAACTTAAAATCTCAAACACAAGCCTGCAAAAACCATTTGAGTAAAAATGAAGAAAGAGTTTCAGGTCTCAAAGACGCTGGTGCAGCTAGTGAAAAGGTAAGAAAAGATCTCTTAAAAGCAACCAGGATACAGGGAAAAATAATTATCACAAGCAAAACGATGCAAAGATGAACAATGTGAGACTAATAGGGATCAATGAGAAAGAAGGAGTTAATACAAATAATATAAAAAGAATATGGGCAGAAGCAATAGCAGAAAACTTCCAAAATATGAGGAAACAATCTAATATTCAGGTAACCAAAGCATACAGAATGCCAAATAACCTCAACACAACTAAAAATACACTGAGACATATAATAGACAAGTTCCCAGAAATCCAGCAAATAAACAATATACTAAAAGCCTCTACAGAAAACAAACAAATCACATTCAAAGGAAAACCCATCAGAATTATGGCTGACTTCTCTACACAAACCATGAAGGCAAGAAGAGCTTGGAGGAGAATACTTCAGGTCCTGTATGAAAACAAATTCCAGCCCAGACTGCTATGCACTGCAAAACTCTCTTTCAAGTTTGATAGAGGAGTGAAATGCTTCAATCACAAAGAACAACTAAAGAATTTCATGATGACAAAGCCAACCCTACACAGACTAATAAAAAATATGCTAGAGAGGGACCAAAATGATCAGAACTTGACCAACAAGAACAAAAGGAACATAACAATAGAGCAAACAATTAAACATAGCAGAAAAAAGAAGTAAACTGCAGCAGTTAATAACATGTCAATTGTAAGTCAACATATCTCAATTATAACTATCAATGTAAATGGCCTCAATTCAACAATTAAGAGAATTAGACTGGAACAATGGATTAGGAAACAAACTCCAACAATATGCTGTATACAAGAAACACACTTAACTCCTAAAAAAATTCATAACCTGAAAGTCAAAGGATGGAAAACAATACTTCATGTCCCAGTCTCAACTTCAAACTAGGAATGATCAAACAAAATAAAGACAGCCACTGGTTAGGGTGAAAATTCAACAGGAAGAGGTTATACTCATAAATATCTATGCAAGAAACATGGGAGCACTCAAATATGTAAAACAAATCTTAATGGACATGAAAAATCCAATATCCAATATCACAATCTTAAGAGGAGACCTAAACACACCCTTATACCAAAAAGATAGTTCAGTCACAAAAACTTCACAAAGAAGTAGCAGAACTAAACAGCAGCCTGGAACAAATGTACCTGGTAGACATACACAGAGCGTTCCACCCAAGCACAGCTGAATAAACTTTTTTTTCAGCTGCACATAGGTCATTTTCCAAAATAGACCACATACTAGTCCATAGGTCATGCTTAAGTACATGGAAAAAAACAGAAATTATCCCATGCATATTATCTGACCATAATGCAATAAAACTGGAAATAAATGACAAAAGAAAGCAGAGAAAACAGCTAAATACATGGAAATTACACAACTCCCTACTCAGCAATCAATGGGCTACCTATGAAATTAAACACAAAATTCAACAATATCTACAATTCAATGAAAATTCAATCACGACTTATCAGAATCTATATGACGTGATGAAAGCAGTTCTCTGAGGGAAATTCATAGCTATGAACTCACACATAATGAAAACAGAATGGGAACACATAAACACACTAATGCTGCGCCTTAGACAACTAGTAAAAGAAGAGAAAACCAAATCCAGAGCCCAAAAAAAGAGAAGAAATCATGAAAATTAGAGCAGAAATGAACTCAATTGAGACAAAGAAAATTGAGAAAGTTCAAAGAATTAACAAAACAAAAAGCCAGTGTTTTGAAAGATTAAATAAAATCAATTAGCCCCTAGATAACCTCATCAAAAAGAGGAAAGAAAAAATTCAAATACAAGCAATAAGGAAAGAAAAGGGTGGGGTCCACCACAGACCCAGTGGAAATTCAGAAGATTATCAATAGCTACCTCAAGAATCTATACACTCACAGAATAGAAGACACAGGCAAAATGGACAGATTCCTCGGAAAGTACAAATTACCAAAGCTGAATCAAAAAATATAACAAATCTAAATAACCCAATAACAGCCAATGAAATGTGAAATGTAATAAAACACCTGCCAACAAAGAAAAGTTCAGGTCCTGATGGAGTCACAGCTGAATTATACAAGAAATTTACAGAAGATATAATCCCTACACTCCACAAACTCTTCAATGAAATTGAAAACAGTTCTCCCAATATCATTCTTGGAGGTAAGTACTATACTTATACCCAAACCAGCAAAAAACACAACTACAAAAGAGAACTACAGGCCAATCTCCTTCATGAACATAGATGCAAAAATCCTCAATAAAATCCTAGGAAATAGAATACAGCAAATCATCAAGAAGATCTTATACCAAAACTAGGTAGGATTCATCCGAAGAATACAAGGATGGTTCAATATTCAAAAATCTATAAGTTTAATACACTATATCAACAGAGCAAAAAATAAAAACCATACGATCCTTTCAACTGATGCATAAAAGTCTTTTGACAAAGCTCAACACTCATTAATGTTCAAAGTCCTACAAAAAATTGGAATAGAAGGCCTCTACTTCAATCTGATAAAAGCCATTTATGAAAACCCAAAGGCTAATATAATTCTAAATGGGGAAAATCTGAAATCTCTTACTCTCAGATATGGTACAAGACAAGGATGTCCTGTTACCCCTATTATTCAATATAGTTTTAGCTAGAGCTGTTAGAGAAGAGGGAGGAATAAAAGGAATAAGAATAGGTAAAGAAGAGGTTAAGTTATCATTATTTGCAGATGACATGATACTTTACTTGGAAGACCCAAAAAACTCGACCAAGAAAGTACTAGAATTGATACACAAAGTCAGTAGCATAGCAGGATAAAAAGTCAATACTCAAAAGTCAATAGCATTCCTCTACAAAAATAACAAACACACTGAGAGGGAAACTACAGAAAGAATACCTTTTACAATAGCACCGTGGAAAATGAAATACCTTGGAATTCACTTAACCAAAGAAGTCAAACATCTTTTCATGGAAAATTACACTATTCTGAAAAAAAAAGAGATCATAGAGGATTTCAGAACACAGAAAGGTATACCCTGCTCCTGGATAGGAAGAACCAACATCATGAGGCTAGCCATAGTCCCAAAATTGTTGTAAAGATTCAATATAATCCCCATTAAACTACCACCAACATGCCTCCCAGACCTAGAAAAATTGTTCCTAACATTTATTTGGAACTGGAAAAGACCTAGACTAGCAAAGGCAATCCTGGCCAACAAAGACAAGGCAGGAGGCATCACAATTCCTGACTTGAAATTATACTACAAAGGCAACAAAATAGACCTGAGGATCAATGGAATAGACAAGAAGATGAAGAGGCCTCTACAAATGCACTCAACCACTTGATCTTGGACAAAGCAGCCAAACACACTTACTGGAAGAAAGATAGCCTCTTTAACAAATGGTACTGGAAAAACTGGCTCTCCACAGGCCAAAAACTAAAACTTGATCCAGGTCTATCAGAATGCACTAAACTAAAGAAAAAATAGGTTAAAGATCTA
Organism: Ctenomys sociabilis; assembly: GCA_004027165.1. Lineage (NCBI taxonomy): Eukaryota > Metazoa > Chordata > Mammalia > Rodentia > Ctenomyidae > Ctenomys > Ctenomys sociabilis. The sequence goes on from PVKA01018224.1 coordinate 14,549, forward strand.
AACATTGAAACAGAAACACTCAATCTCCTAGAAGACTTGGAGGAAGTCTTGAAAACATCAGGTTACACAAAGAGTTCACGAACAAAAATCAAATCGCACAGGTAATACTTGAAAGAATTAACAACTGAGATCACCTATTACAGAGAAGTTTTTGCATGTCAAAAGTAATTATCAACAAAGTGAAAAGACAACCCACAGATTTTGAAAAAGTCTTAGCTAATAGGCATTCAGACAAAGTTCTGCTCTCTAGAATATTTATCACACTAAAAGTTATTAGGGCCCCTAAATTTAAAGACCCAATCCAGAAATGGGCATCCAAGATGAATACACACTTCTCAGAGGACAAAATTAAAGAAGTGAATAAATATATGAAAATTCTCTACATCACTAGCCATCCATGAAATGCAAGTTAAAACAACACTGAGATGCCATCTCACCCAGAAAGAGTGGCTAACATAAAGAAATCATCCAGCAACAAATGTTGGAAAGGATGTGGAGAAAAGGGAACACTTCACTGCTGGTGGGAATGTAGACAGGTGCAACCACTATGACAATCAGTGTGGAGACTCCTTAAAAAATTAGAACTGGAAATCCCATTCAAGCCAGCTATCCCCCTACAGGAAAATTTCCCAGAGGAACTTAAAACGTTATACCATAGTGATACATATGTACCTATGTTTATAGCAGCACAACTTATGATAGTCAAATCTTGGAAATAACCAAAATCCCTGTCACATGAGGAATGTGGTATTTTTATACAATGGAGTATTACTCAGCTATAAAGAATGATATACTTGAAACCTTCATATTTAAATGGATGCCACTTGAACGTATACTTATAAGCGAAATGAACCAGACCTGTATGTGTAAATATCATATAGTCTTCCCTAGAATAAGAACTCAAAAGAAGAATTACAAATAGAAAGGTATAACACAATTAAAAGGAAAGCAAGAACTTGAGGACTGGACAAAGAGGAGAGGGCAAGGAGAAAAGCTAGGAAACATGACAGGGGCAAAGCCACACATTTATATGCACTAGATGGGTAAGACAATAATCCAGAGACACATCAGCAGATCTTTGAAACTAGAAGTTAACTGGTAGGATTCTCACTGTAACTAACAATATATTCTGATACCTGTGAGCCAAGCAACTATACTGACTTCAGCAATGTGTAATAGAATGGTCACACTTAGAATGCCTGTCATTCTGGTCTTCTAAATACATACTTCTTGTCATGACATACCAAGTATTACTATACTGTCTTTCAAACAGAAGGTACTTTTAAGGGTGATAAATGAAAAATAAGGCACACACACTAAAAAAAAAAAAAAAAGTACAGGACAGTCCTGCTACAATGTTGTATATGGATAGATTTCTAAATTTCTATGTAAATATAAGTAAGTGTTCATTCTTATTTTTTTAATTTTTTTCTTTCTTCATTTCTTACTTCATATGTAAGGACTTAGAGTTTAATATCTCAATACTTTGTAGAAAATACCTGTTCTATGTTATGCCAAATATGTCTGATATTTAGATAAATAGTGTGGGTAAACCGAACTGCATGTGTTGCAGGGTAATAATAAGCCTCTCTTCTGGATGGTTAACAACCTAAGTTTGCAGATCAAAAATTGGGGAAAAGGAAAGGCTGCAAGGTCAGCCAACATTTTGGCCCTAGCCTTTCAAGGTCAGTGAAGATTCGGGACATAGGTGAACCTGTACTGTGACATCATGGAACTCAATTGTGCCCCATATCTTCTGATCAAGGAAATTATGGAGCCACAGATAAATGTGATCAATGATGTATAGTGTGCCTTGGGAGAGTCACATGGAGAGAAAACATTCTCTCAGGCTTCCACAGAGAGCAAATTGGTCAAGCAATGGCCGTGACTCGTCCACATGGCTGACACTGACAAAGGATCTACAAAGTGCGGTACAGGGCTATAGGATAAACCCTGAGCACACCTGACTGAACTTACCTGATACAAAAGTTGCATTGCTTGTTATAAAGGCTTGCTTTATCTTGGTCTTAACCATCCAGCAGAAAAGTATAAAAATGAGACATAAAAAGTAAAACCATATTAATATACTGAGCTGTGAATGGCTCAAGTCAACAACTTCTGCAGATAATCCACTACTATTGTGGACTGCTGAACTGTGTTGGATTGTTTTGCTGAATTCATGTACCTATAGTATTTAGATGCCAGTAGAATATCCATCTCTGAAAGGACTAAACAAAAAAAGAGGAAAGACCTACAAAGGAAGGACGATTTTGTATTTGTACGTACAGAATAGTTAGGATAGACATACAGCTACTCTAGCTTAAGTACTAATAGTGTCTGGACAGGATACCCTTTCTGCTTCTTGTATTATGGATAAGCACTAAGAAAATAACAATGTACAATGTATTAGTTAAAATAAAATGAAAATAAATTTTAAAAGGCAATACAAGAGCAATAGAAAAGAAAAGACAGCTCACTTACAAGGAAAACATAATTTCTCACTGGAAAAAACAGACAGCAAAAGGAAGTGGCATAATATTTTCAAATGGTGAAACAAAGGGATCAGTCAACCTGGAGTGCTATGGAAAATGATGCTTGAAAACATAGATTTAAAAGAATAACTTTGAGACTGCTGAAAACTTTCATTGCTAAGTAAAAAATAAATCCAAAATATTTTTTAAATGAAAGAAAAGAAGTTGACCAGCTATTTTAAAAACTACATATAAAATTGAAAGACAAGCAGTCTAATTTATGATTTATATACTTTACAATACCCACTTTCAAAAATAATAACTACAACATATTAGTAAGAATATGGGGAGACTGTAATATTCAGTATTTTTTTTAATTTTTAGTTATCTATTTGGTACAGGTTCTCAGTGCACAGTTCAGACTCATAGTCATCCTCCTGTCTCAGCTTCCCCAGTGCTGTGGTACCAGGGATCCAACTGGGGTCCTTGTGCTTGCCAAGAAGGCACTTACACCCCTGAGCTATCTCCCCAGCCCATCTTCAGTATTCTTGTTAAGGTAAAATGGTATAATCACTGTGGGAGACGAAGATTAAAGAAAATTTCCACAAACCTTGCAATCCTACTGATGGACACAATTCACAAATATATGAGGGAATAATCCTGAAGTAATATTTATGCATCCACATTGTGGCTGAGATCTAAAAAGCTCCTGAATTCTCATGTGTGCAAAGGTGATTAGTTTGGGGCTGTGGTCTACAAAATCAACAGTGCCCCCCACCATTGGCAATGGGAGCAGCTGAATGAGTTGCTCAGAAGTGAGGCCTGGGTTAGGCCCAGAATATGCATCTCCCTCGTGGCCTGCTCCCTTCACTCTCTCTGCTTCCTAGCTGCCCTGCCTTGAGCAGGTTCCCGCCACTGGGACCGTCCAATGCGCCATTCTTGCCTTGTAGGCAGCCAACTATGAACTGAAATCTCTAAGAACACAAATCTCTATGAGCCCAAACTAACCTATCCTGGTTTAAATTGTGCAGATGCAATATTCTGTCCCAGCAGTGACTATAGTAACTCATGTTATAACATCAGGGTTCACAACAACCAAACAGGGAAAGCAACCCAACGGAGTATGAATACATGGAATGTGGATGGTCCATAAAGGGACATATCATTCCGACTGATAGGAAGATCTGACATATGCTGCACTATAGAAAAATCTTACAAACATTGTGCTATTTAAATGAGCCAAACCGAATGAGGTTAATATTTCTAGCCCCCTTTTAAAGAATGTGATTTCCATTTCTGTTTCTGCGAAACTAAATTGCAGTTGGATACCAACAGAGCATGCCTAGAAATACACAAGTTTGCAAACACCAGTTCCCACATGAAGACAGGAAAATAACTGCTAGCATTTTCCTTGTATTCTACCTCTACATTCTTAAAACAAACAGTGGTGATGGAACACTGAAGTTTTACATGAAATTCTCTCCCTTTTCCAATTTAATGTTTAATTCATGCAATGTAATTTTGATAATTTTTTTTTTCTTTACAGAATCACCAGAGGACTTTAATGAGTAAACCATCCTACTGGGGTTCCTATGGATCATTTCTGTTTCTTTTGATGGAATAACCATAATATTACTGTGCAAGATGCACATTATTCTTTCCTGTTTCTGCTTTACTTTGTGAGGCCCATGACCTTTAGCTGTCACCTTATCTATCATTAGAAGGTGGCCATAGTGTGCCTGATTCTCAGCCTTGATGGAATTGGGGTGCAGTGGAGCTTCAGTCCATACTGGTTTGAAGGTAAAGAAATATTTTGCTGGAAATGGGTCATCTAGCACATAGAGTATATCTGTATAAGATATCTGTGTAAGATTTGCATGTATTATCTTGCAATCAATATTTATGCTCACAGCCACACATATATTTCCAGCTACTTGGACTCTAAATACATTCAGACACTAGAAAGGCTTATAAGTAGGGGAATACACCACATAAAGCCACGGCCACATCTACTGTTGAGTTTCCTCATTTTTCGCACATCTAGTCATTTGAAACACTGAAGTTTTGCGTGAAATTCTCTCCCTATTCCAATTTTATGTTTAATTTATACAATGATCTATACAGTTGAATTATGCGCTTACTCAGTGTTTAAACAACTTATAATTCTATAGCAAATAAATGATATGCTTCTACTGTATGTGCTTTGCAAAAATGTGAAGAAAAAATATATAATTGTCCTGGCAAAACAAGTAAGGTGCTCCTTTTGTTTTAGTGATAACTATATTATATATATAATATTATATATAATATATATATTACATATATATAATTTAGAGATTTATAATTCCTTAACATATAAAAATTTAGTAATTCAAAAGTATTATCCTAATGTATAAAATACATATATATATAATTTAGAAATTTATAACTCCTTAATATATAAAAATTTAGTCATTCAGAAGTATTATCCTATTGTAGTTGAATTTACTTCTAAGAAAAACATATAGGCATAAAGGTATATATAATTTCATAAATATAATATCTGTAAAATATCAACTACATATGGCACAATGAAGTGTGCCAACAGGAGTACTAACTTTATCTTGGTCTTAACTATCCATCAGAAAAGAATAAAATAAAAGCATAAAAAGTAAAGCCATATTAATATGCTGAACTATAAAAGGCTCAAGTCAACAACTTCTGACACTGCAAGTCCTATGGAAAACCCACTACTATATGGACTACTAGACTATATTGGAATATTTTGCTGGATTCACACACCTACCATATTTAAATGACAGTGGAATACCCACCTCTGACAAAACTAAACAAAAAGGGGGATATAAATGAAGGACCATTTTATATCTGTACATTCAAAATAAGACAGATACACAGCCACTTTCTCTTAATTCATTGAATAGAAATATTTGTTCTAATAGTGTTTGTGGACAGGATATCACGTCTGGATCTTGTACAATGAATAACCATTAAGACAACAATATGCATTGTATTAATTATTGAAACTGTCCTACTAATTGGTTTTCAGACTGTCTCATTGCTATTTATTTCTCAATAAAATTATTTTTTTAATGTGGTATAATAATTGGGGTGCTAATCAGTGCAATAAGAGGAGAAAAATGTGGAGGAAAGGAAAAGAAGAAATTAAATAAGGAAGAAAAAAATAGAAAAGAAAATAAGCACAGCAGTTTATAAAGCAACAGGAGGTCTTAGCATTTGAAAAACCTGTTTTTAAGGATTTTACATTTATAATGCTCACTCCTTGAGTCAGATGAGTAAGGACTGTCATGGTATTTTCTTTTATAAACTAACATTTTATGAAGATTTTCAAGTGCTTTTTCAAACTAAAATAATGCCCAAGATCAATTACAATCATAAAAACTCCTGGAATTTGTGATAAATCCCTGAGATGAAATAGAATAGAGATTAAGGTTTACATTTGCTTCCAAAGCTAAAAATTTTAAAATCTAGACTACTGGTGATAATGACTAAGTGTTTCACTCAAATTTTAGTAGCCATGATTTACATGTATTTTGAGGCATCCTAGACAAATAATCTGCAACTGGAACTGGCCAAATATAACTTTATTTTTCTAACAGGCCCAGAAGTGACCAGCAAAACACAACCCTGTGAAATTAACAATCATGGGCTTGCCTTGGCAGCTCATACACTGAAATTAAAGATCAGTTTTGCTTTAACTTCAATATCTTTCCTGATATTGGAACACATCCCCCAGCAAGCAATCTGAAGAGCCCTGCACAGCACAAAAGGCAGGGCAATAAAAACCATGACTTTCTGAACAACAAATCACATCAGTCCAACCAAATTCCTTTCACCAGTGACAGCTTTATAAACGTGGAGGAATTAGTGGAGTCATCTACCTAGTTACAAGGGCTTCAGGCTGTGACCCTGGTGCCCACAACACAATGTAAAAACATGGTTGAGACTATAATCTTGGAAGAGTCATTAATGATTGCTCCTTGTTCAATAATTACTCTTTGAGGTAACATATCTAGGAATCAATGCAAGTATTTCTCTAGGAAATCCTTTAAATCCATGATTTCACTGCTAGAAAACATGGCATTTTCATAAAATCCACACAGCACAAATGTGTATTTAGAGAAATGAATTGAGATAAATTATTGTATTTGGAATAATAAAAAGGCATTTCCACCTGGAGGGGTTTTAGAGCCTGTTCCTGAATCCTTCCCTAGGAATGTGATGATTTTCCATTCTTGCGCTCCATCTCCACTGGAACTGTGCTACCTGTTGAAGTACAAGATCAAAGCAGTACTCTTGGGTCAGCGGGAAGCTGTAGAATTGTTTCCCAGGAGAAAAGGTATTTCCTTTGCTGGTGTCCATCCCTCCTTGTTATGTCTTCAAGTACCATACTTGTATTACTAATTGACTGGTCTGGGGCATTAGAGACAACACGCAAAATTAGGGTGGGTTACATTTCAAAAATTAAGCAAGCGATCTTAAAACTCAAAGTCTATCAGTACAAAACAACAGCTAGATTGTGTTGAAACACTACCCAGAGGATTAAAAACTTGTCATTTGACATGGTCAAATAACTTATTTAAATTAACATAATTTTTTAACAAGCTAAGAGTATTTTTGGGTTCATCAAGCATGTCAAGGGCTGGCTAAGTAGCTCAGTGAATTATAGCTCCTACAAGCAGGCATAGGAGCCAGGGGTTCGATCCCTGGGTCTGCCATGCCAGTCCCTCCCAGGAGTGTGCTGAGATGGTGATTGAAACTGGGCATGGTGTTCTGTGCCTGTAATCCCAGCTCTTGGGAAGCTGTAAACAGGAAAATCACTACGAGTCTGATCGAGTAGTGAGACCCTGAACACTCTGTAGACCCTAAAATACAAAACAAAACAAAAAAAGAATTTCAAATGCTTTTACTAAACTACATATAAGAAACCACGTTTTCCTTATAGAAGTGTGGTTGCTTCGAGGTACTAACCATTTTTTCCCTCTCATAATCCTCACCATTAAGATAAGCATTACCAGCACAATACTGGCACTAAAACAACCATGTGGACCGGTGGAATAGAATAGAAGTCACAGGGAAAAATACCACACAACCACATAGTGTCATTCTTGATTATGGGGCCAAAAATATATGTTGGAGAAAACGCATTCTGTATGTACTGTTCATGATAATGGGTTATCTAGCTAATCCTAGACATGTAAACAATTCAATTACTCTCATTGAAATGTACTTAGAAATGACTAATATATTTAAGAAATGTAATGATTAAATGTTACAGTTGGAATAATTGGACATCTTGTCACATATTCTTTGAACATGTTCAAAATGGAGATACTTATAAATTTGGAGGTTTGAAATAACTTAAAAATATTGTGTTAGAAGATATTTGAAGTCATGTAAGGATATAATTGAAGTCTAAACAGACCTTTTGATATTTTTCTTACTGTACACTCTGATACATTTCCAGCCTATTCTAACTGCAGGCATCAATGACAGAAAAATGACATTGAATATAAAATGCTTCAGATTTTTCAGTCTTACTTCTACTCTTCTCTATTTCATTATATATGTACATATATGAGTACTGGATATATGTATGTATTTATGAGTGTGGTGAGAGTGAGAGAGACAGAAAGAGAATGAGAGAGAGATGCTTCAAGAAGAGAAAAATAATATGATGCTTTTCAACAGCTAGGTACCCTTATATAGGGACCTTGAAGGATATCCTATATCTCAGAATGCCCATTACACTGCCAGCCCTTAGAGAAGAAAATGAAAATGTATATGTATCAGGCTCAACAACCAAGAATACCCACGCATCAGCTCACCCTGCTAACGAATGTTGAAAGCTGACAGCCACTGCTTTGAGCACCTCCTGGAATTGTGGAGTCCAAAGGTAAATAGTATTCACCTCATGATATCTCAATAAAATGAGTATTAAAATATTTATGTAAGTTTTTTTTATTTTCCTGAAATATATATGCAGTATATTTGATGGACTCTCTGTGTCTCTCTATGCAATATATATAAAATTTTGGTGGGATTATATATGTACATATATATAGACATAAAGAGAAAGAAAAAATAGATATATTCTACTGACAAGACTGCCAGTAAAATATATCTAACTATTTTTTACTGAGTAAATGTTTAGGTGTCTCCTCTAATGAATCAAATACTTCAAGAAAAGTATAAAGATAACACAATGCCCGTTAAAGAAAGTCTACCGTTGAAATAAAATCTAAAAAGAGCACTATAAAAAGAGCTCAGAAGACGCAATTCTACACATAACACATATTCACAAAATAGTCATGTCACCTTTATTGGTTCAGAATCGTAATCACATTTGTCCCCTTCATGGTTGAACCTGCCTGAGGCACAAGTCCAGAGGGCGGCACTGTGGTAAGCAGCGCTCTATGCTAGTGACTGTGGGCCCCCAGGGCAGCCATTTTCCAACTTGCCTAAGGCAGGAAAAAGCCTTGAGCCAGATAATAATAACAATAATAATAAAAAGATTTCAAAGGCAACTAAATTTCTTATTTTGTAATTATTCTGGTTTAAAAAAAGAAATACCTTGAAAAATAAAAATGCCTAAGGACATAGCTTGGAGGCATAAGTGCCTGCCTGGCAAGCTCAAGGTTCCAAGTTCCATCCCCATACCTCATGCCATGCTGGCAAATAACCCGAGGGGCGCTGTGCCAGCCCTGACTTAGGGCATGGTGGCTCACACCTATAATCCCGGTGCTGGGGACCCTGAGGCAGTAGGATCACTACAAGTCCAAATGGTGTAGCAAGACAGTACAGGAAAAGAAAAAAGTGGGTTGAGGAGATAACGCAGCTAAGTGCCTACCTAGGCAAGCACAGGGACTGGGATTCAATCCCTGGCCCATGCCAGCCCCACCTCCAGGCACAGTGAGCTGGACCTAGTACCTGGTGTGGTGGTGCATGCCTATAATCTCAGCACTGGGGAGGCTGAGACAGGAGGCTCACTGTGAGTCTGAACTGTGTAGTAAGACTCTGTATTAAATAACTAAATAAATAAATAAGATTTTTTTTAAATGTTTAAACTTTGAAGTTATATCTTAACATGGTGTGAGAAGAGCAGACACCAAGATGAGGTGTAAATATAAGTAGCTGATTTTGGAAGTAATCCTACTATCAAACTATGGAATGGGCAAGACAAATGATAAAAGAAGGTCAGGAAAGGGTGTTGGTCATACGGCAACCTATACGTGTTCTGGGGAGACCGTTCTGCGGGTGCTTAGGGCGCCTCTCGGAGTTTCTCTGTTGACGTTCACAGGTATTTATTTATAAATAAGTACCCTCATGGGCCACACATCACATTAAGTCCTGGCCTCCTTGCAAGGATCCGAGCTGAGCACTGATCATTTCTGCCACACATATGCTTAAATTCGTTGTAGTTCAATATGGGCTTTCTCTAGAGGTATTTATCTTTATAGCAGAGTTTTTGTACTCTAACAAAGAATACATTTAATATATTTCTGAATTACCAATGTTTCACACAGTTCTCAAAATATATTAAAGAATTTGACAGTATGCAAATGAATAATTCATCTTTTGATGAAGCGCAGGACTTAAATGAACTGTGCCACCAGAAACAGAGAAAAAATGAATTCATGTTTTTTAAATAAACACCAAAAAATTGTATCCAGAATGATAGCTGAAGAGGGGCCTTTACAATATTCTCAAGATTCTCAGAGATATGACATACTAAATGTCCCCGAGGAAACACATAAAATGTTGCCTACCATAAAAGCAAACATAAGAATAATGCAATACGTAATCCAATAGAAATGAATTGAGGAAAATACTAAAAGGGGAGAAAATAATAAGATTAGAATTCGTTTTTATAAATGAAAACCCCAAACTCTGACAGTAGTAAGCAGGGAAGCACTAAGCCCGACAATAACAAAAAGCACACTAATGTGCAAAGGAATGACACACTTTTCGAACTCAAAGAATTTGGGAACATTGTAGCCTATCATGCCAAGATACTTTTAGATTCTTAAAGTGTGCTAAATAGATCTCCCTCTTTCTTTCTCAGTCAGTTTTATAACCAAAAAGTGCTACATCTATTGAAATGATCATGTCATTTGCATATTTACTTGTATTTCTACGTTGCGTTATAGTTATTGATTTGTGCATATTAAGTCATTCTTGCAGAGCGAGGATGAAGTCCACTAGACCGTGAGGTGAGTGGCCTTCTCAATCTGTTACTGAATTTGACTTGTGGGCATTTCATTGAAAATGTCTGTGTCCATGGTCATTGAGAGCCTCCATCATACCAATGGGAAAGAACACAAAATGCTGCCTCCGAAATCAGAAACGTGACAAGGGTGTCCTTTCTGACTACTCTGACTTAATATAATACTTGAAATTTCAAGCAGAACAATAAGGTGAAAGAAAAGGGGAAAGGAAAAAGGTTTAGAAAAGGAAATTAGAAGGTCAACTTACTTGTACTGGCAGATGATACGTTCCTCTACGTGGAAGACTCTCCACATTCTACCAGAAAACTTGTATCAGAGTATCAGGGCACACAACCAGTGTTAAAGAAACAAGGAGCTTTTCTCCATAGCATAGTGAACTGGCCAAGAGGACAGTCAGGAAAGTAATCCCAAGCATAATAACTTGTAAACAAATGACTAAAAATAAATCAAACCAAGAAGGTGAAAGACCACTAAGATGAAAATTATAAAACACTAAAGAGAGAAACTGAAGAAAACACTAGTACACAAAAAGAACTCCATGTGCATATCCACAGACCAGCTGAATTAATATTATTAAAATATCCAAATTGGCAAAAGGGATCCATCCACTTGTACAATGCAGCACCCATCAAAACACCAATAACATTTTTCATAGAATGAGAAAAAAACTAAAATTCACATAGAAACAAAAAGGTTGAACATAGCCAAAATAATCCTGAACAAAATAAAGTAACACTAGTAACCATGCCTCATTTTAAAATATACTACAGAGCCATAATAACAGAAATGCACCAGACAGCACAGAAATACACATGTAAATCAATGGAATAGAACAGTGGATCTAGAAATAACCTCCCACTTCTTTTCCTTAAAAATAAACTCACAGAGTATCAGTCTGTACGGCTGAGTCAGTCTTAGTTTTGCATCCCTCTTGAAAGTTACTCAAGTCAGACTTTTCCCTGAAACAGCCATGGAAATTCCAAGTCTTCAGTGTCTTCTCGGTCATCCCTAATAAACAAAACTCAAGTCAGGCTGTCCCAAACAGTTAAGCAACATGAACACACCTTCCATTACAAGTCTGTATTGCAGCAAATTATGATCCAGTGACTTGCACAAGTTCATCATAAACCAATCTCTTTGCTTTTTACCCAGCCATGCTTTGTGCCTTTCATCAAACCATATATTGTGCACCTTAATATCACCACTGCATATTTTCAGCAACCCCTTCTGTAATCAGCAAAGCATCCTTAACTTTAGCACACTAACGCTTCACCAGCAGAGAGAAGTCTCAGGATCTCTTGTCACACCTAATGGAATAGGACTAAAGAACAGGGTAAAACGTGGATCCCCTCTTCATTCAACCCACCAAAATAAAAATAGAAGTAGTACAAATTCTCTAAAGAATGAAGGCATTGCCTGAGAGAGACAGGGGGAAAGGAGACACATTCGCCTACAGTGTACAAAATAAGAGCATTTGTAACACATTCTAAATGTGTGAATTATTCAGCTATAACCAGAGTAACAATGCAGCTAGGCCAGCAGAGCAGTTGTAAATCTGGACAGTCCTGGGCAGACTGGAAAACATGCCACCCTTGGAGTTTCAGAGCCCTTCCCCAGCTGTGGCCTTTCTGCTTGAGTGTTCCACAGGCGTTCGGAATTGTACAAGATTAAGTCGATACATTCTCTTCCAGGCCTAATCTTCCAGCTTCCAGTCCATGAGCGACGCCTCACTCACTCTAACTCTGGGCCCATCCATCCCCCTCCTCGCCCACACTGCAACCCTGCTAGTCTAGATCACTTCCCTCTCACTGCTTAGTGCAACTAATGGAATAACCTTCAAAGCCATTTCCCAGTATCTATTTTTGGACTCTTCCCAGTGGAAACTAAGCTTTCAAAACACAAATCTGATGGAGTCAACCACTTGCTTGTAATTATTCAGTCGTTTTTAATTAGGCTTAGAAATTCAAATCCTCAAGCCGGGATGCAGTGTCCATATTGAGCAGTGATCTAGCTATGCCTGCCTGTAGGATCTGCCTTCTCCTGTTACCAGTCTGCATCCACACTGGCTTCTGTTTGCTTCTCACATGCTGCATTCATTTGGAAGGGCGGCTGCCACCAAGTACTACTGCGGATGTCCTAAGATGACAGCAGTTCATTGTCAATTAGCTCTGGAGAGTGGAGGCCTGCAACTGAGGTGTCAGCCGTCATGTTGCCTCAAGACACTTGTAAGAGAGACTCCTCCTTACCTCTCCCTGGTGTCTGGGGCACACTGCCAACACCAGTGTCACTTGAATTTCTTTCCTTATGTGTTAGTGTCCTTGTGCTTCTTGTCCTGTTCTTATTCTAACAGCCTTCTTAGGTCAAGGGCCCTCAGATTCCACTATGATCTCATCTTCACAATTGCTTTTATTTGCAATGACTCCATTCCTCTTATGGTCACAATCTGAGGTCCCAGAGACCATAACTTCCGACACTCTCTCAGGCCAATATAATTTAACCCATGACATATGGGCAACTTCTTTCAAACATGAATTCTGCATGTGGTGTTTCTCCTCCCTTGTTTGCTTCCTTGACTCTTATCAATCTTTCAATACAAGCAAAAATCAGTTCCTTGGGAGATTTCTCCCACTCAGTACATGGCAACCCCTTATATTATACACACTGCTTCCCACCAGATATTTTCTTCATAAGGAAAATCACATTTATACTTTTGCTTATGTATAAATTTTCATATCGTTAACCCTAATGCCTCGCAGAGAACCTGACATGAAATAGGCATGAAATATGTATCTATTTATTTAATGAATGAAGAAAGGAGAGAAACACGTAGTACCATCTATTTGATAGCATAAATAAACAAAGCACATTTTGTTTTCTGGCATCTTTCAGCTTATCACTGCTGGACACAGGAAATTAGGAACTCGTAGAGATCTTTTAAGAGCTAAGATTTGATTGCAGTTTCAGAATTTTTATTTTGTTCTTCTGAGCTAATCTCTTAATGCCCTTGGCATTCTAACTATTCTACAGCTTAGATGCCACAGTCTCTACTTTATAACATGCTCCTTTGTTTTCAATTTTAGTTTTAAGGCCAGAGGCAAAAAATAAAAGAAAATGAATATTTGTGCTTTCTCTATGCTAAAATATATTTAACAGCCAGAAAGGGTTCAGTGCTACTCAATATCTGAAATGATAGAAAAAATTTCCTCAGCAATTTATTTTCCATTTATGCTTTGTGTTTAGTATATCTTCATCTTGTTTATTTGTGTTGACTGTTTTTGTCAAGATTCTAGGCTAGCACAGCTGAATAATGCACAGCCTACCAGTTTCCTACTGAAGTCACTTCACTTACTTTCATCTTTGCTGCCTTAAATTACTTCCACATGTGACGTGGCAATTCTATTCACACTGGAACACACAGGCTTGGATGTTATGTTTTCCTGCATATCACTCAAATGTTTTACTATGAACTTTGTGTTGCAGTTGTAAAACATATCTGTTAGAATTCTTGTCAGGACTCTTGTATTCTGCCAACTGATGAGAACAGCCCAGCTAACTACAGCAAAATCATTAAGACAGGAGAAACAGATGGAGGAGAGGAA